>JABUQX010038991.1:0-35000 GCA_015478945.1 Trachelipus rathkii
TATATATACTGTAATATTTAAATATATATATATCTATTATATATATATATAATTTATACTATTAATTTTATATTTATTTATATATATATATATCTCTTACTATATAATTTAGATATTATATTATATTATTTCTTACTAATATATTGGAATATTTTTCTTGTCGCTTAGTTAATAAAATTTATCAATGTTTATTGGTGTTTTTCTAGATTTCATTTTTTCTAATGAGGTATAAAAAAATTCATTAAAAAAAACGAACAGATTGTTTTCTTACATTGTGACCACCACAGACGCAATTCTTAAACACACGTTTTTGTTAGAACGTATGGTTGTCAACCATGACTATTCTGCTGTTCAAATTTGAAGTACTTTTCAGAGATTGTTAATTTTTTTTAAAAAAAAACAATTTCAAAAAGGTGTCTAAATAAAATTTACTACACTAAATTGGAGAATTTTAGTGCAAATACACACAATGAACATCTGAAGACAGCCAACTTTAAGCTCGTCAGGAAATAAAACAAAAAAGTTCTCCTTCACCTATAACATGTTTCAAAACGAACAGTCTTTATTGTTGTTTCTTTTCATAAAAATTAAAAAAATCAGTTTCCTCAAAATAAATTATCTTCAGGTTTGGTATCAGTTGAATCCATCCACCCCACCCTCTTAATAAATTATGAATTTCAACGTTTCAAATTAAATCTTCTCTGATTCTTCTGTGAGCTTATAAAGTTTGAATTATTGAACGCTTTTTGAAAATTTGTTCATATTTATATCTTGAGTACTTCATCGATTGCTTTAAAATTATCATGACAATCCTGCTTCATACTTCATATTCTTACAAGCGGTACGCCAGAGAGGTTGTAATTGCAGTCACTCTTATAATCTAGTAATACTGCCATTATATATATTAAACAACAGTTTGCATGTTGTAGGTGTAAATTAGGTTTTAATATAATCAAATTTACCAATAACTATACTTAGAGGATGGCTCAGTTAGTAAAGCATCGAGTATATCGTTTGCTCAGTTTAACTCAGTGGTTCGACCCAAGGAGGCAATTCTCTTACCTTCCGGATAGTCTTGGTTTGCGGTGAAATATATTAAATTCGGTAAAGCAATGATCTATTTAAATCTTACACGGAGGAAGGACCAGGGTAAAACTGGTCGATAACGCCTTGACGGGAACTCGTTCGCTTAACTTTCCTGATAACTGTTTTTGCGGTTAAGATGCCGTGGTAGTGCGTCGGTATGCTCTTCTCAGTCGCACACGCGTGTTCGACCCGGAGGCCATTTACTCTTACCTTCCGCTAATGTTCTTTGTTTAGCGGAATAAGTAAATATATATATATTATCTTATACTATATCATATATATATATACCTATAATATATATATTTGACAACTATATATATAGTATATATATAATATATATATAGTAATTAACTTATATAATAATATACTATAATAATATATACTATATTATGTTATTATATTATATAGTTTTTTATTGCATCTGGAAGATTTAATGTTTCGTGACATTTTTAATCTGCCACTTCCATTTCTCTTTCAGGTATTTTTTCGCATTTTATCATTGATTCATATTCTCACAATTTGGGTAAACAATTTGATATCGACATTGTAAACAAAAACAGTTTGCAATGAGGAATTTGTTTCTGTAAGTCCGTTTCGGCAATGCTATAACTTAACAGCAAGAGGCGACTGATTTATTTTTCACGAAAGATTCATTTATTGTTCTGTTGGACTCGTTATTGGACTGTATACAAAATATATATAGACAATGAACAACTCGGTATTCATTCTATTTGTATCGCCTTCCTATTGCTTTTCAACTAAACACCACTCAGTCCTACTACTATACAAGGAAATTATCTATTTAAATTGCATCCAATAATTAGAGATATAGTTACATTATAATCAATTATCTATATTGAATATTCTTACTTATTATTGAAATTAATCTATTATTTAGCTAACTATTTTCTTCTATTTAAGCTTCACGTGAAATTTTCACGAATTCTTAATTGTTATTTTATTTAACACAGCTGCCATTTATTTTTCTGTATAATATGTTTCTCCATCATAAAAAGTTCCCCTGTGTCTCACATGGCATTAATAACCCGAAAATTTTCTTAGCTTGTTTGCTTGATAAATTAAAATTTTGCATAAAATGTATTTACAGGAAAGAGCAACGTAGTGCACTTCAATGCCTACCAGTACAAAAAATCAAAACGAAACGATTACTTTTCTTTCACTCATCTGGAGAAGCATTGTATATTCTTAAGAAGTCCAAGAATCTATTATTTGTTCAAATCCTACTCTTATAATGAGACTAAGGTGCAACCTACAAGAAATTATAGCTGAAGGAGGTTTTATTTTCTGAAACAGAGGAGTAACATAACGTACTCTTTCCGAAGCGAGTAAGTTATGTATTATAATTAGATACAAGTAGTACAATATTACTATTTCAGTGTGTGCTTGTTGGAGTAGATTTTCTCATACCGTTGGCTACTTATATAAACCAAATGATATTGCAGATCATATTTTATATTGGCCACTGTGGTAAAGACCATGACCTGATAAATTCAACAAGGCTGTAAGATATGAAACCACGCAAATTAAAGGTCTCATGCCCCGGTACGTACCGTACCGATACACGGCGCTTCCAAATTTGCAGTCAACGAAGTCGAAATATAAGACCAGTAAAGAGCTTGTTTCTAGACTTGTAAAAGTGTAGAAATTTACGAATTGAGCAACAGGTCAACTTGGGGTCAGAAAGTCGAGTAGCACGAATTCCAGAAGGAGGATTCACCGACTAAATTTCAGGGCAGAAATCGTTAATAATAGAGAGACTATAATAGAGTTCGAGATAAACATTTAACACGCTAGAAAGAATTGGGGAGATTATGTGTGAGTAGAAGAGTTGGAAAGACGAAACTCCTCCCAAGGACGAGTTGTTGTAAGAAGGGACCATTACAATTGGGGGTTTTGAGATGGTTAAGTTGAAAGACGAACATGTTCTAGACTGCCACCTCTCCCAAGGGATTGTGTAAGAGAACCATTATACAATATGTTTGAGCGTACTCATACAGTACCAGATGAGAACACACTCTTAAAAGATAAGGCACCTAGACTTCATTAAGGACTCCATAAGAATTACAATCTTCTAGAATTTGGTAAAAAAAACGAAATATATAAGACCCTGTCGCCGAGAAGAGACAGAAGGAAGAGAGAGAGAAGAGAAGAAGAGAAGAGATTTATATTATATAATCTATATGAAATTACCTGTTAGAGATATTACATATTATAATATATATTATATAGATAAGGCAGTGTAAGTTAGAATTCAAAAGTAGTATTCTTTAAAAGCTCAATAAGTAATTTTTATTTTCGAACAAATAAATTACAAACGATAGAGGAGCAAGGTAATTTTTACATTTTGTAATTACAAAAGCAGTCTGAAAGTGAAGCCGCTTGTCAAAGGTGGAGAGAACGGTCAAGAGAAAGGAAGCAGGAACGCGCGAGCAAAAGGAAGCAAAGTGACCCGCGTGGCGGCGCGCACTGGCGTAGAGCTTGGCAAGCTACACATAGGGCAATGGTGAGCACACAAATTTGATTCGGGTTCTCCAGCCAGGCGGACTTTTGAGTGGTTACAGGGAAAAGGAAAGGCTATGGTCAAGGCCAGCCGGAAAAACAAATGGCAAGTTGCAAAAACAAAACAAATGCCCTTCTCATGTCCGAAGAATGAATGAGAAGAGATGAGAAGGTAAGTTATCATTTTTATGATAGGTCATTATGAGATATGGTTCAAAAAGCGAGGTGACGAACAAGTAGGTTCGAGAATCAAAGGTCTGCTTGCTCAGGATGGGTATGGAATAACATGCTAGAGCGTCTAGGAGTACAGTTAGTTTCAAAGATAGCATTAAGAATTTAACGGCGATCGGGTGAGGATGTGAAGGAAGTCGAGAATCGAATGGACAAGGAGTCTCGAAAGTCGTCGAAAGACTAGATAAAGATAAAGACAATAGAGAGAAAGGGAGAAGTTGGGATAACAGAGGACGGAGGACACCAGATTAAAAAAGGAGTGTAGCAAAAGCACTGGCTTAAGAAATCTCATATAGAGAGTCTAGTAATGCTGAATTGTTAATAATTTGATGAGTGGACTGGAGCGATCATAGGAAGATAATATAAGAGTTAAGATATTTCAGAAAGGCCAGAAGACCGTGAGAAACTTTTTCTCCCAAAAAAACGGAGGATATATGATATAATGACGATCGGTAGTAATATATAAGATGATTGATATGAGAATATTAGCGAGAGTTATGATGATCGATAGAATATATAGATTGAGAGATAATTAAGGATAAGACGATGTATAGAAATAAGAGTAAAGTGTTATATTATCTAGAGATATAGAACTGGATCCTGAAGTAGATAAGATTGAAGTAGATTATAGGAGAAGATAGAGTGTGAAGTATTATATAACAGTAGTATACTATGAGACTAGAGTATATATTAAAGAATATATATAGATATAGAGATATATATGAATGATAATGATAATGATGAGTATGAATGAGAGACGTATGTAATGATTATATAGTACTGAAAGAGTATTACGTGAGGATATATAGTAACTACAGACAGAGCATATATTAGAGTATAATAGATGATTATGAGAGATGTAGTTGTATAGGGATGCATAGAGTACTAATATTTGATATATGATGAGTTTATGATAAGATTGAATGAGTTAATAGTAAAGATGAGATAATAAGAGATAGTATAATGATTAATAAATCAGATCTGAGATATATGAAGGAATCGTAGGTCAGTGGAGAAAGAATAGAAGGAGGAGTAGAGGAGGAGGAGAAAGAATCAGAGGAAAGGAAAGGAAAGTATATAGAGGGGAGATGTGAAGTAGGGATGGAGCAGATATATGAAGAGAGACCGATGATAGAATATATAGAGATGTATGGAGAGTAAGGTATTAAACTAGGAGTTAGGAGCTGATATTATGATATATACGAGATATACGAAAGGATATGTAGCAAGGGGAAGGGACAACAGATACGATAGGCACAGAGTGAGAAACTGAGTTGAAATGATAGTCAGGATAACGATAGAGACAGAGACTATGAGAGTGAGTACTAGAGAGTCACGAGTTGAACAGGACCGAGATGGTACGAAAGCAGTAGGATATATGAGATAGAGTAAGAGAGATAACTATAAGTGAGGATGGTAGAGAGAGATAGATAGAGAGTGAGAGAGGAAGTATAGTAGTTGACTTTACCCATCGTAGCGTGGGAACAGGCCAAGTACAGCAAGAGACTGGTCCGTGGCGGACCCTGCAGTTAATCGGGAATAAAGATGGGCAAATGCAAGGGGGAGAGAAGCTAGAAAGTGACACGAAATACCACGCGACGCATTGTTTCGTGGCGAGAGGCGGAGCTGACCGGGAAGGACGGTATAGACAACGGGAGCCCGGGAATTGAAGAAGGATGGTAGACAAACGGTAAATGCTGCATGGCCAGGAGTTGTGTAGGTGGTGTGGTGATTAAGTGACTTGAAGTGAAGTACTGGATGCACGGACACGGGAGACAAGAGGAGAGATACTAGATAAGAGGAGAATTGAAGATATGAACGTAAACGATAAAGAAGATAATAGAATAGAGTTAGAGAATGAGATCTGAGATACAGTAGACCGGATGGATAGAGAAGGTAGAAAGAAGATGGAGAGTCGAGTAGTATGAGAGAGGATAGTATATGAGAATAGAGATATAGGATGAGACTAGAAGAGATATAGGATAAGTACGATAGTATAATGAGGAGTATAAAGAGAGGAAGACTGAAGATAGAGTAATGACGATGTAGGGATTAATATTGAGAGAAGATTAGAGAATGGGCGATAGAGAGATACAGAGTAAGAAGGAGAGAAATTAGAGAGAGATAGAGAATAGAGAGATAGCAGAATAGAGTAGGTATAGATTACGGCGGGTAAGGAAAGGTTAGGAGTGACCTGGGTAATAAAGAATACAAACCAAGAAATAGGAAGAGGGTACGAAGACCAAGAGGGGGGGTGGGATTAGCCAAAGCGGTGGGCTAGAACGGAAGGGACGAAAAACAGATCAAAAATTTGAGTCTGGGAAAAAGAAGATGCAAGTGGGCAGAGCACGATGACAGCGACAGGGTCGAGGAGAAGAGCGGCGCGTAGGCAAAGCGGCTAGCACGAGGGCAAGTACCAATGAGCGTTAGATGAAGAGGATCAGCGCGAAGACCAAGTAGCGGGGAAAGGAAACATCGCCAAGGAAAAGTAGTAGAAAGTAAGATACAAGAAGAGAGATAGATATAGAATATGAGATAGAGGAATTGATAGAGGAGTAGAAGACAGAGAGAAAGATACCGAGAGTAGCAGAAAGAGAAGATAGAGACGACTAGATATAGAGAGATAAGACAGGGATACGAGCAGACTTACCAGAGATATAACGAGAGAGAGAGAGAATAAGACGAGAGAGAGTAGATAGAGATAAGTGATAGGATGGAGATAGAAGATGAGAGAGCAAGATAGGATAGAATTATAAGAGAGAGAGAGAGATATATAGATGAGGAGAAAGAAGATAGTAAGAGAGTAGAGAGATAGAGGATATTGAGAGATGTAAGGAGACTACGAGAGGGAACCGAGAAGCGCGGTTAATATCGAGGCTGCAGGCAGCAGGGGAGTCGCAAGCCAAGGTGCAGAAAAATGAAAAGAAAAGCGAAAGATTAGGCATGGGGGAAGGCGGAGGCAGAAAGGGACAGGGCACGGATTATGTGCGTGAATGAGGACACGTAGGTGCGGTGGGTGCTCAGTCGCGCCCTCACGTAGTGGGCCAGAGGGACGGAGTGAAAAGTGGAAGACCGGAGCGAGCAGCGTGCGATAAACACAGAGGAATGAGAAAGAAAAAGGTAGCTGGAGTTACCCTGGGGTTAAAGGGCCCAAAAACCGAGCCGCAAAGGCGAGGAAGAGAGGCAGAGTCGACCGGAGAGAAGGTCAGAAGCGGAGGATGGACTGAGAGAGGAGAGGAGAAGGACACGATAAACGGACTATAGAGAGGATCTAGAGAGAAGGAGATAGTAGAGTAAAGACGAGATAGACGAGGGTAGAGAGCGTAGGTATAGTAGAGGATGACAGATTAGAGTATAGGAATGATATAGATTAGAATAGAAGAGTAGATATTATGATAAGAACGAGACGAGAGGAGAAGAGGATAGAGAAGAAAGCCCCCTAAAGACGATATAGCACATAAAGTAGAACCCCCAATGTAGATGGAATGAGAAAGAGTAGTGAGTATATTGAATAGTAGGAGTTGAACCTAATTCCCGTATATGGCGGTGAAAATCCAGATTGAAGAACCAAAGGAGAAGGTGCATAGTTTACAGTACCAAGAGGCGGTGGGGGGGCGGTGTAAATGGCGTGTACCACAGGGGGGGTGGGAGGGGGGGAGGTGGTTCGGGTTTATATAAAAAAAAGATCCTTTTGATCTTTTTTGTCCTGTGGTGCATCTTTGATTTTATCCTTTCTTTATCATTTAATTGATGGGTCTCAAATTTACCTTTTGCTAAAAAACACAAATAAACATTTTGTAAAATTATTTTCGATTCTTTAATACCTTGTGGGACATGCGATGTATGTGCTTTTGAGTAGTCGTTTTCTTTCACATAAGATTGCATTTAATTTAAATTCTGTTGTACTAAAAGGAATGAATATTCTAACCTTATTACTATATGTTAACAGTAGCGCTAAAAATTGGCTCCTCGTGAATTTATTAACTTAATAAGTACTTGAAAAGAACAGAAAAAATTCTTACACGTCAAAAAAACGAATAAAAAAAACTATGGTTTATGATATAATCTAATCACACGTCAAAAAAAAAAAAAACTAAAAAGGACGAGGAATTTTAGCTCTGCTATACAGCTATTAAATTTATGCCAGATTTATATAGACCTAATCTAATAATAAAGAATTATTTATTATACTATAATGGTAACAAATTTAAGTAATTTACTTTATACAAATATCAATAAATACGTTTATTTTGTCTTTTGGGCCTCTGTGTCTTTCTGATGTGATTCTTTTTCTACTCTGTTAGCTAGTCTTTATCATCATTTCGACTAATTCTTCAGGTCAAGATTGGAACACGAGTAAAGTTTTAGAACTAAACACTTCATAACACATTTTTTGTTGGTTTTTGACATTTTAAATTAGTTTTTTACCTCGATTTCTTTTATATTTGTTATATTAATTATTTCAAATTTTTTATTCTTCCTATTTTTGTTTCTGAATACGAATATCTTCCTTAAATAGAGTTCAACTAATTTACTTTTCTTTCTCTCATACCGTTATCTGTAATATTATTATCTTAATTATTATCTTCCTTCTTGTTTTGTAGTTTGTTATATTATTATCATTAACGTTATTTTTCTCATCATTTTTAAAGATGTTAGAATAGTGAAATGCAGTTATTTTTTCTCTACTTTCTGTTTACAAAAGAAACTTTGTTTACAAACGAATTTTTCGATGTTAAAATGAACATATTTTGCTAATAATTGTAAGTAAAAATATATGCTTTACATTAATATAAATATTTATTTTAAAAAGTGATTATATGAAATTAAATATTTGATATTTCATTGAGATTACTTTTTTGAGTTTGTTAATAAAATTATCTTTAAAATGTTATATCTAAAGATATTATTGATATATATATTATGTAGATATATTTCATAAATTTATTTTTATTTAATCGATATGAGGATATATTATATAGTATATTATTAATTAATGCATTGTATATATATCTGTTTATAAATAACATTGTCTATATATATATATACAAGAATATATATTATATATAAATAATATAATAATATATATATCTATACTTATACTATTATATATATATAACAGAATACGTCTATATATATATATTATAATTTAATATATTATATGACATAGTATATATATACTTGATATATGTTTACAGACTATAGTCATAAAACATAAATACACACAAATATGTATTTTTATTATATAAACATATATATATATATATTATATATATATCTCCTTTGACACACCTATTATCTTCTTTGACTTCTCTGACAGTTCCGTGGGCACTAATAATAATAATAGAAATATTTTTGGTCCAAAAACAAACAAGAAATTATATTAAAAACCTCATTGTCATATTATTTGTTAGAAAAGAAAAAAAAAAAAAAAAATAGAATAGAAAATAATTTTAATAACAACGTTAAAAAAGAAGAAAATTATTTGAAGATTTTTTAAATATGAAATAAAATTATTATTATTATTTTATCTATTATTATTTATTATTTATATATTTTAATTATTATTTATAATTATTATTATATATATTATAATTATTCATTTATTTTTGTTGGAACTACTAAATATTATTATTATTATTGAATTTTATTATCTATTATCATTATTATCATTATTAATTAGATTTTTTATTGATTATTATTATTCATATATTCTTATTATATTATTATTATCTTATTTTTATTATTATTTCTTATTAATGTGATTTAAAGAAATAGATGAAGCAAGAAGTGAAATTACTGCAACTCGATGACATACTTTAAGAATATTTTTTAATGTAGTCTTTAAAAACAGAATTTTGCTATTCATGAGAGCAGTAGTTTGCTGTCCGTCATTTTATTCAGTTATTGAGTTTATATTATATATAGATAAAATATATATATATTACTAAGTATTTATATATATAATATACATATTATTCATAATAATATTAATTATATATTATTATTATTAAATATTATATAATACTATATATATAATATTAATATATAATTATATTTATATATTATATTATATTTATAATTATATATTATATATTATAATATAACATAGCTATATTATTGTTATAGGTTGTTACTATAACCATTCTGGTTAACCAACAGAATTTTATGGTTTAAAAACTAAAAAAACAACTATATTTTTTTAACTTAATAAAATATAAAAATTGTCTAATAAGTATATATTAAACATTCAAATTACTACATTTAATAGTAATTAATTGAGGAAACGATATAACTATCTTTTAATAAGTAATATATAAATATAAAAACGAATACAAAAAACCCATATACCTAAACCGTGGCCAAAACGGTTACTAGGCGACGGGTCGCGTGCAACACGCGCGGCTGTTCGATCTAATTCGGGATCTCTAGGTAGAAATTACTAGAAAGTTCCCCTCTTGAAAGTGCTATGCCGTCAGGTAATGACTATAAAAAAATCAAAAATACAATAGCAATCTTTCTTTGAGTTTAGAAATTGATTAAACTAGGATATCCTGTGTAACTAATAATAGTTTTGGATAAGTATACATTGAGAAAAACATTTACTTTCAACCATTTTATCTTTCTTTACTTTTAGATTATTTTACAAATTAACTCAAATTATCATTATGTTAACTTGAATGATTATTTCAAGAGATGATATTTTATGTAAGCATTTAGAAAACCTAGGGAGATTACTTAGATCGTAAACTTTTCTAGTTAAGGTCAGCGGAGCAGAAAATAAGAGCAGGAATAATTCGTTATAGCTATCGATTGATGGAGTGAAGAGGATACTCGAAAATAGTCTGATAGTGGATTTAACTCAAATTTTCTGAGCAATCTTAAACTTTTCCAGAGTCAACGATACACAGTAATACGTAGAGTGCAAGAGAGTGAGATAGAAAATAAAGTTGAGTGCTTTAAGAATGAAAATGCGCAGAAGAGTGGATTGGTAAAGCGACAAGAAAAAGATTGCCTGCATTTCATGAAGAAAGTTTTAGAGTCTCGAGAGTTGACTTTGTTGCTTATAATAAACAGTTATCGGAATGAATGCAAGCTAGCACTGAGTTTTGGACTGAGACAACAAGTAATTTAGAAAGCAGCGTCTCTGTGAAATGATGAAAGTGAGTAAACCAAGCTTATTACTACAGTGAAGGAAGAAAGATCTCTACACCTCTTATTATACTATAAATATAGATATATATATACTACTATATTATATAATATTTATAAAATATTATATTACTATTACCTTATAATAATATAATACTTAATTTGATAAATCTATATCATATTATAAATTGAACATATCCCAAATTGGCTTTAAGGAGAGTGCAAATGCTCTAACCGACATCACGCTTCTTGTTTCTTGTCCTGATGTTAATGTTGATTTTTAGGTCACTCAACTATCTTTATGTCATGGCATTAATAATTGCTTATTTGCCATTTATTCTAAAACAAAATCGCTCTCACTGAACAATAAAACGTGGTTTTTCATTCTGTTTTTTTGTTTTTTTTTTGTATGATCATACTTTATTTTGAATTTTAACACCATAGTTTACCCCCTGATTATATTATAAATAAAATATAAGTTCAATGTTTATCTTATGTCTAATATATATTATAACTATTAATTGTATATTAGTATATACTACTATATATATATAGTCTATGATACTTCTAAATCTATATTATACTATACCGATTAATTATTGTCTGATATCTCTATAGTATATATTACCGAGGACTATATTCTATCATCATAGTATATCAATTATCACGATCCGTATTAACCACCATGCATTTACAATACACTAAATAGAAGATATATAAAGATTATAATATATATTATAATATATATTATATTGCTTATATATTATATATACCACTTGGTCAGATTATTTTTCTATTATATTCTATATAATATATACTTTACCTATTATATATTATAGGATTATTTAATATTACTATTAATTATATTTTCTATAATTATATAACTATTCAAATTCTATAATTGTTTCTTTATCCCTCATTATATATATATTTATTATTATAATAATAAACTATCTATATATATATACATATACTATATATATACCTTCATTATTTTACACTATAATTTTTAATTTATACTATTATTCATTACAACCATATCCAGTACATATGATAATACGATTTATCACAGTTAGATATAATATATATACTATATATATAATTATATATTTATACTTAGATATAAATACTATATATATCTATATATTATCACTAATAATATTATATTATTCGTATTGATCACATAATAGATGTCATCCTTGCAACTTTTTTTTTGTGGGGAAAAGAAATTTTTTCAGTGGACAGGGAAAACATAATTTACATTTACTGCAAAATAGCTGCAGAATATATAATTTTATAATATTTAAGTAAGGTCGTTAGGTCAAACAAGTATGTTAGTTAGATTAGTAAGTAAGCTAAGTAGTAATATTAAGTAGTTGTAGTAGGTCCAGTAAGTAAGTTATTCAGTTGCTTATGGATTATAGATTTAAACTTTAATTTACTTGAGATGCTTTTTTTATTCTTATTGGTTAAAAAAAAAATAAATCTTGAAACTTCAATCTTTATGCTTATTGTTAAAAAAAACTTGTAAATACGGAAATAATATAATTTATGGGATAACCTTTCTTTCCAATCGTACTCGATAGCCCTGACAATTAAATATGTTATATATAGTAAATAATATAGATATACTATATATAATATATTATATTACCTACACTATTTAGTGACATAACCATCATACTATATATATATATATATATTCTTATATATTAAGTCACTAAGAGAGAGAGAGAGAAGAGAGAGAGATTTAAATGCAGTTCAATTCTTATAGACTTTTTGTTAAAAAGGGAAAAATATTATTCAAAGATCTGCTCATTATTCAAGCTTGCACTCTGCCTTGGGATACTTTATTTTATGTCTATTTGAACAGTTTTCGTGAAATACCATAATCTTAACGACTAATCACTCTATTATCAAGATAATGACTATCTTTGCTTTTCTTTCTTTCTTTTTTCTTTAACAGATTTATATCTGTACGGTTGCAGTGGTAACAACGAAATCTAATATTTCTTGATCTAAAATTGTAATTATTTTAATAACATTAATTTTAACTTTATATTGTATTGTTTTTGAGTCATTAGTATTGATATGAGTATAGGTCTATTGGCAGTATCTTTTTAGGTATGCATTGTATATTGAGTTTAGTATTAGTATTAGTTAATTTAGTATTAGTTTTGCTCGGTTGTGTTGTTGTTTAGTTATTTATTTTAATTATTGATTAAATTCTTTTATATTTATAATTATATTATTATTATTATTATTATTATTATAATTATTATTATTATTATTATTATTATTATTATTATTATTATTATTATTATTATTATTATTATTATTATCATTGGCATTATCATTATCATTATTTTATATTATTTATTATTACATTTATGAATTATATTTATATTATTATTATTATTATTATTATTATTATTATTATTATTATTATTATTATTGTTCTGAAAATGTTGGGAGAGCACTATTGAAACTGATCAAAAATTCAAAAGTGGTTTGGCAACTACAGAAAAACTTATGATATCACAGGACAAAAAGAGTTCGATTAAGATGTTAGGGAGTCATAAAACATATGGGAAATACTTGTGAATGGCGCCAGGAGGCAGTTGATAAATGAGAGGATAAGTCAAAGTGGCATTGTTTTGAAAAATCTCTTCTAAACGTGACGTCAACATCTCTGTTGAAACTCTGTAGTGAGTATATAATGAAAGAAATCAGAATCTTGCAAGAAATATAAAAATTTATGATCTATCCAAACAATATTCAGTGCTTGTTAAATGTGTTAGCTGAAGCAAGTGAAGCGAAAGTATTGAAAATTAAGGCAAACAATGATGTCATTGCTAAAGAATGCGTAAGTCTTTATCGTAGAGAATAACTTAGCAGAACAGGTTGAAAAACTTGGTTATTTTGGGTGGGTTTGAATAATTAGAATGGGAGATATGATGATGAGATTATGAGGTTAGATAATAGTAAGAATACATATATAATGATAAGAATGCATTCAACAAGATATAGAACTTATAGAGAAAAAGTATCAAATTAATTTACACAAGGAAAAACATATATATGTAGTTCATCTTGTTGTAAGAATGTGAGGTCTCTACTTTAAACAAAGCGGAAGAATTTTATAGACAAAATATGATTTGGAGAAAATAACTTAAAATTTGCTGTACTAAAAAGAGTAAAAATGGATCAAATGGTTAAAAGAATAAACACTTCAAAGTAAATAATAAGGACGATTAAAGTCAAAAGAGTTTTCAGTTGTGGGACGCATTATGGGAAATCCATAATTGAAAAAGCTTATCGGAACAATAGCTAGAAGATGCCTACCAGGAAGACTCTAGGTCGCAGATAAGGTTTGATTGTTAAAAGTTACTGCTTTTTGATTATTGGTATCTAATAAATACACAAACTACTGCTAAGGGAAATATAAAATGAAGATTGGCAATCGATAGGTAATAACGTCTAATTGGATATAGTAATATAATAAATTAATTGATATTATTACTGCATGCAGTGTTATTCAGATATAATGGTATCTTTAGATATAGGAATCTGTTAATTTTTTTTTCAACGCTTAAAGAAAGAATACTTTATAAAAGCATTATGATGATGTTTCAGATTTCAGTAGAACGAATATTTAGTTGCTGTTAGAAGTTGGGCGAATATTCGGTACTTTTAAGCAGTTCCTATAATTCTGTAATGTGAAAATCTAGCGATCAATAAGTCGGTACAGTTTTAGCACAGTTCAAAATTTTTTATTATACAACCAGAGTTTTTCCACAACTAGTTGCGTTCTTAACTTCTTATATAATAAACATAATATTTAGAAATTTATCCATTAAATAAAAACGGTCCCAAATTTATAACACCTAAAAAACAATTAATAAATTCTCTCTTTTTTCTGCTTTTTGTAAATTGCATTTCAATGAATAACATTATATTATTAAATGCTGATTAAAATACCGGTTAAAAAACTAAATTTAAAGATTTTACAAATAATTTCATAAATTGTAATGACAAATTTAGTCTGACAAATAAAATCGATACATTAAGAGTTCTTAAATTTGTACATGCTGGCAAAGTTTAAAAGCAAAGTTTAATCCGTAATTTTTAGAATGTTAAAGATTTTTGTAATTAAAAAGGTTTTACTCTAACTAATAATGGTTCAAATTATGTTGGAGATATATTACCATAAAAACAAATTATTGAGAATTTCATTAAAAAACGTCAATATTTTAAGTTACACTACGTAAACAATTAATAAATTCTTGTTTCTGCTTTTTGAAAGTGCATTTCAATGCAAAAGATTAATAAAAGTTTTCAAAATGCTGTATATAAGTATCGCTGTGTTTGTATCTTAATCTTTAGTTTACTCTTAAAATTAATCTTTATCTAAATATTTTAAATATTATAGGTACTAAAAATACGTACTTTTAATTGAGTTCTATAAATTTTAGTTGTTTCTACGCGATATGTGAGAAGACGTTGTATAGGTAGAGCATAAAGCTCTAAACTTTTAGCACAAGAGGTAAAGTGCTTTTTTCATCTAAAACAACGTGTTATTCTATAGTAACATTATATATGAAATTATTGGTACTATAATATAGATCAATATTACTTTGTAATAGTTTCATAATAAAATAACGCCAATTTCTATATGTAACTAAAACAATTTCAATAAATATATCTCCATTTATTTTATTTCTGCTCTGTATATATTACGCATGTTCACATCGCAACACACTAGTGTATATGTGTTCGAGATGCATGAAATAAATACTACCTGTTAAAACTCAATACATATAGAGGTTTATCAAAAATCACATATATTTTAAACGATTGTTGAGCCAATTTAGAATGTAAATATACGTCACCTATTTAAGAGGTTACTATAATTGCGCTCCGCTGCGACTCACTACCTATGGAAAAAGGTGCGATAATGTTGAGAGTGCGTCTATAATGGGTCGTTTACTCAAATCACAAAGGATTTATATATCTACAAACTAATGATGGCACACTTAATTGGAACTATTTCAAAGAAACAAGAGTAATTTTATGTGATTGCAGTATAGACAGAGAGACGGTCAAGTTGTAGAGAGCACCTAAACAGCGAAGTTAAGTAATTCTCCTTGATGTTTCTGCTATGGTTTATTTGATATAATAGTCATTTGCATATGCGAAACACACATGTCATCTGGTATTATTCCTCAGAATAGACTGAAAATACCGTTTATTAAAAACTCAGATTTGTAAGAATCAATATCCAGACAATAAAGTCTCTCAGAAATGTTGAGAATTAGGAACAAAAAATCGTTTGATGGTGTTAGAGTTCTAAAAAATTTGGCTTAGATGTGGAGAAGATTTACAGCGTCGCAAAAGCGGGTTTTTTAATCTGTGTATAGCAGTTAAAATTAGTTTCATTACTTACGTAGTGTATTATGTCACAAATAATAATATAGTTTCGGATATATAAAAACCCAAACTATTGAAAGTCTTTGCAGTTACGAGCACATAAGAGCTTGCCTCAATTTCAAATTGGACACGCTAATAAATTATATAAGTATATTGCGGTTTTATTTTGCTTTCTGTGATAATGATGCTCGGTATACTTACGATTTTAGCAGGATAACCACATCGTATTTTTGTAGTTTATCAAATGCCTGAAAGGTAAATAACCGGTTGAGAGTGCTGGGTCGTTTAACATGATTTACTTCAAAACAATTCCCCAAAACGTGTAACTAGAAATTTAGTGAACGAATGCGTGTTTTAATGAGTTGCTATGAGAGAATGTGAACAGTTGTTGAATCAATTAATGAAATAAAGTGTCCGTAATTATGTACAGATGAGTTAGAATTTGTTTTAGTTAAAACAGGGTTTTCACAACTAATGAAATTTTTAGCATATAAAACAAATTTTGAAAATTCATTAAAAAAACGTCAATGTAAGACACCTAAAACTATTAATAAATGTCTCCTGTTTCTGCTTTTTGACAAATGGGCATTCAATGCAACAGCATTTATTTTTCAAATGCTGGAAATACCGCTTTAAAACTCAATTTTGAGAGATGTGAGCAGTAGAATAAGTTGTACAATGTATGTTAGTAATACTAAGTGGAAAGAGAGTCGGTAACTATTGTAGCATATCTAAGATATTGTTTGTTAATGATATAGAATTTAAGATAAGTAATTCGGCTGCAATATATTAGAAAGATGTAAGAACACTTGTGGATTGTATAAGGTTACGTAAACAGTGTGTTCTATCAAACGTAGATCGAGGAATAGTTGGTATAATAAAAAGCAAGGATAGTGAGTGTATGCTAGATTTCAACCTACCGTCAATAGCAATACAGTCATTTAAGTACACCCACTAAAACACACTTACTTAAATCTCCCTTATTCTGCTTGTTCTTTTGAAACACTTGACATTTCAAATGCAAACACTATTATTCTGATCTCTTCTCAAAATGATCTGTAAAAATACCGTTACAAAACCCTACCCTAAATTCCTAAAGCAACTACTACAAAATAATTCCCTCAAATGTATACCGATAAATTTAGCCGGAATATAAAAAATACGCCTAATATTTCTCAAGCACCTATACTAAATCTTATTGTAAATGTTGAACCAATCTCAAGCAAAAGCGCTACTATATTTAACTACCATAACGTTAAAATTAATACTTCTAAACCTTAAAAAAAACAGGTTTTCTCAAAACTAAATGAACCGCTAATAATTTGGCCTAAACTTACACCTAGTGGCATATAAACCACATAAACCTATCTTGAAATCTTCACTATAACAAAACTCAAAGTGTTAAGACACCTAAAACCTATCTAATAATGATTCCTTTCTGTATTAAGCATCCCATTTTTTTGAAAAATTGGAGGAGTGGTCGCTTTGAACCTGGTTCAATTCCTTAAGTAGTGGAGAATCGAGCATGTACTCGTTTGTCCTACTAGATGGCTGCAAAAACATTTATCATACCAGATGAAAAGACATCTCTCACTTTGTGAGAGAATTTATTCGCGACTCTCTCAATAGTCAGAAATTAGGAGCAAAACATTCGTACTCTGTGAGAGAATGTTGCTAAGATTTCTGTAATGTCGGAAAATTTAAAGAAAAGCCGTAATTATTTAGAAGTCTTGAAATTTTTTTTAGTTAAAAACACGTTTTTCTACAAACATAAGTGAAATGACATTATTATTTACAATACAACTCGAAAAGTTCATAAAGAAAAATTTCATTGAGAAAAACGTCCAAATTAAGACCTAGGAATACAGCATTAATAATTCTCTCCCTTTCCGCTATTTTATTGTATAACATCATCATGTTTCAATCAACTAACACATTTATTTTTCAAAGGGTGCTTAATAATATATCTTCTATCCTAACGTTAAATGAACTACAGAGTTATAATACGCAAATTATTCAATTATGAGTGTGAAATTTAGGAACAGTAATCCGCTATTATCTCTTTATACAGTGTTCATTGTACGATCTGAGAAGAATTACATAGCTAAGAAGAACCACGTAATTTCATAGTGTAATGGTTAAAATTGTTTACATTAAAACATTTGTGTGTTGCACAAAATAATAGGCAATGTTATGTTCAGGAATGTAAAAACAAACTATCAAAATATTCATTAACAACAATCCTCTCTTTCAAATTCTGAAAGACACACGTTGAAATACTTACCACCTGAGTCGCAATCAATAAACTTCACTCTTTTATGACGTTTTTCTAATTGCGCATCTTAAACAAGCAACAAACGAGAGCTACGAGTACCATCTTTTTCTCAATAATATTGCTTGAGCGACCTAGACCATAGCCTGCTTAATATAAAACGCCCATATGTAAGTCAGTTTACTCACAATAAATTTCAAATGTTGATATTCATTTTCTACTAGAGTTGACAAAATCAACTAAACTTTTAAAGAAGTTCTAAATCTGTAAATGTGAATATATTATATGTGAACTAATGCAAATAATTAATGAGTTAAATCGGTTTATAAAAGGCGACAAATTTGCTTTACACAAAAATATGCAAATGTTCATTTGGTACTTTATATACTAAATAACTAAATATTGAAATTACATTAAAAAACGTCAATTATTAAGCACCGAAAACAATTAATAATTCTCTTTTCAAAGCTATTTATTTATGGAATAATAGATATTATAACTGTCTTATGAAATTTGAAAGAAATCTCTCACAACCTATGAATATACGAAATACCTTTGTTGATAAATAATACATATTTTTTAAGATTTTACCAAATAATTACAGAAATAGTTAATGTTATAAATTTAGGAATAAATATACGCTATACTTTTATAGAGTTATCTAAAGTTTATGTAAATTGTTAAGAATTTTAAGCAAATAAATTCGTATTAGTACGTTAATAATATTTTTATTTAACACATGGATTTTCTATCATATAATGGATAAATATTGTGTACTACTAAAATACTATAAATTGATAATATATCATTAAAAATACGTCAATTTAAGTACTACCCTAAAAACAAATAATAAATCTCTTTTCTGCTTTTTGAAATTTAAGCCATTTCCAATGAAAACACCATTATTTAATCCAACTGGAGAATATTTAAACCCTGGTAAATACCGTTTTTAAAACAACTCAATTATATAGATAATATTAACACAAATAATTTCAAATGAGTTGAATTAGAGACTAAATCAGTCTTATTTTTATAGATGACTATTTATCTAATAAATTATTAGTTAATTTTGTACTATGCTAGACGCCAATAAAGCTTATTTTAGTAGTATTAAAATATTTAATATTAAACTAGGAGTTTTCACAAAATGACAATGTTTGGTATAGTATAAAACGAAATTAATAATCTGAAATGCTCAGTGAAATAATAACAACGATCGAGATGTTCATTAGACAACCTAAAACATAGTTAATAAAATCTACTCGTTCTTGCGGTTCCACATAGGGGCTTTTGTCTCGTTGCTTGATCATTGGACATTTTCTAGTATAGAACATCGGAGTCACTATTCTTTAGCATAATACTTGGAAAAACTACCTCGTTAACAACTCTAGTATAAATTTTATACCAAACTCCCAATCTTCAATGTGAGATAGTTTATGGAGATAGAGATTTCTAACCTTTTAAGAGCTTTCTAAAATATTTGTCTATGTGAAAATTTAAAACAAAGCGTAATTTTAGAAGAAAGAATAGCTGAGGATATAAAACAGAGTTTTACACGTAGACTAAATGATAACCTTTTAGGATAGGATATAAAAACAAAAATAACTTGAGACTAGTGAGTTCACTTTCCCATACAGTCTCACCATTTCCATGCCAAGTTTTCTGACTTAAGAATTAACATCTATTTCTCATATTTACATGAACCCTATGTTTGCAAAAATCCTTCTGCATTTTCAACGTGCAACAACAGTTATTTTTTACAACATGCTGAAAATTAAGAGCCGTTACATAACCAATCTTCAATTGTTTAAAGAATTACAAATAATTCAATTTGTCCATAGATAGTTAAAGTCTTAGGGAGAGCAAATTGAACAGTTCGACTTTTAAGAAGCTTCTAAACTTTGAAATCGGTGAAAGAGAGTGGAGAGAGAGAGAGAGCGTAAGTTTTTAGATTTAAATACCTGAAATTTTTTTAATTAAAAACAGCGTTTTCAGCAACATATGAGAAAGTATTTAAGCGCTATATAAAAAAGCAGAATATTGGAAGAAACATGTTCATCTTCTCATTAACTTATAAATAAATTACGCTTATGTCAGGCTTCGTGCAAGTAAATAAGAGCACCTAAAACAATTAATAAATTCTCTGTTTAGCGTATTGTAATGCTACAAAGAATTCAGTAGCGATAGAAAGCATTGTATAATGTATTTCAGTGAGTTACCAACTTTGTCATCCATGGATGCAAATAAATGAAGTTTAATTGCAAAATTGTTCGTGCTACAAAAGGATTTTCGTAAGACTACTTTGGAAAAGTGAAGGCGATAGCTTAGTTTCAGATATTCTAACCAGGATTAGCACGAAAAAAAATCAAATGGTTTAAATTCACTCACTTTTTTTACATGATTTTTTTGATTTTTTGTTTGTTTGTTTGATGCTTGCTTTAAAATTGATGATGTCATTTACATTTAAACACTTACGTGATTTAACTTCAATTAAAATACCAAAAAAGATAATTTAAAATTAAGTTGTATAAATATATTTTCAATTTAATACATTACATATTAAATAGGAATCAAAATATTTTCAATTTAATACATTACATATTAAATAGGAATCAAAATATTTTCAATTTTCACTCAATGTTTATTTAAAAGTATTTTTGTTTTAGTTTGCTGTATCATAACTCGTGGGATTTTGCATGTGGAGCTAGGGCTAAAATTAATGCCAAATGGTATAGTAATATATTATTTTCTTTTCTATAATAAATCGCAATTTTGTTTGCAAAGCAAGGAAGTTATTAGTTGTATAATAGTTCTGTTAGGACAGTATTAGAGTATCAGATGCAAGTCCGCAAAATATTAACCATGTATCTCAATAATAGTGAGACCAATAAATTCCTTATTGTAGACCACAGACAGGAGACCATGGGGCACGATAAGAAAATTAAGAAAAAGGCATGCCATCTTGAAGTAAGAAAACATTCAGTAATAGGGTTGTTAGCTTTTGGAATGGTTTCTAATAGTAACTCACTTAAGAACGGATTGGATAGGTATATAGATGGCTTAGGCATCATATAGTGTATTAAGATTGTCAAATTAATGGGTATTAGTTAGTTATTAAGGTAAAACCATGATGTAACTATGTCATTATTAAAGCTTGTAGTGTAGTTAGCGTGTACTTTAGATATAGCTTTTGCTTTTGGTATATCCTAGTTGGTGTATACTATTTAAAATATTGACAAGCTCTAGGGTACTGTGTGGGTTTTGCATGAGCACGTTAGGCAATTGGGCCTATTTGCTATGGTTTGACTGGGACAGTCTCGACTCTCGATAGACCCTTGTGGATTCTAACTGTCTCTATACTTTTAAGGTTTCAATATAACTTTTATTTTTATGTAGATTAATAAATGCATTTTGAGTTTTTAGATAATTATTAAAATATGACCGCGTAGAAGACTAATGTATACATTTAGCTAAGCCTGCCAATAGTTCAATAGATCTGAGTACTCTTATTTTATTTATTTTTTCTTTATTGAAAGTGATTTGAAATTATATAGATTGGTGAAATATACTGCTGTGCCTGAAAAAAAAAAAAATTCTTTAGAATAAGGGCCCGATAACAGATTTTCAAAAACTTTGCATCAAAACTAATGCATAAAAAAAGAGGAACCAGATAAAATGTAAAGCTTTAAGGTTAAAATGGATCTCAGCAATCTAATGTAAACTATTTCCTACCCACCTCAAAGTTAAAAAAATTTGTATCAATTGATTAAATTCATTGATAATTATAATTAATGTAATGATAAAGTATAAACAAGTGAGTAAAAACTAAATATATCGCAATGCCATCCATATATTAGTAGCATATAATGATATTTCAACAAAGCAATTGTAAATT
This sequence comes from Trachelipus rathkii, assembly GCA_015478945.1. Taxonomy (NCBI): domain Eukaryota; kingdom Metazoa; phylum Arthropoda; class Malacostraca; order Isopoda; family Trachelipodidae; genus Trachelipus; species Trachelipus rathkii. The sequence continues at coordinate 22,587 of JABUQX010038991.1, forward strand.
TGTATCAAATGATAATGAAAAATTATTTTCCCTTTTTCCGGCTACTTCATTACAGAATACTGATTATATTTATTATTTTTTTAACCTTATCCTTTTACTTTCATCATTCCTTTTAATTTCCAATCTTTTTTAAACAGTTAATTCACTTAATTTGTGCAGTAAGAGGTTTAAGAGTTTTAACTCCATAATCCCATATATATATATATATATATATATATATATATATATATATATATATATATATATATATATATATATATATATATATATATATATATATATATATATATATATATATATATATATATATATATATATATATATATATATATATATATATATATATAGATTTATAACTATATATATATATATATATATATATATATATATATATATATATATATATATATGGGGTTTGTGAAAAAAACGGTTTTAATTTATTTGCAAAAAACGGTTTTTAAAACAAAATGTTTTTGTTTTTTAAAATTACCTCTTTTTATGTATATTAAAGATGTTTTAAATTATACAGTATTACAATACCCTTCTAGGCCTAAATATTGACTATTAATACGGATTCTATATATGCAAATTAGTGTATATATATATATATATATATATATATATATATATATATATATATATATATATATATATATATATATATATATATATATATATATATATATATATATATATATATATATATATATATATATATATATATATATAAAAAAGGATGGTATAACAGGTAGTTTTGGGGTGTCAGGAGAAAATGAGAATGGTAGGAAGGTGATGGATTTCTGTGAGGAGAGAGGTGTGTGTGTAAGTAATACTTTCTTTAAACACAAGAGTATCCATAAGTATACTAGAGTTGGTGTAGGTAGAGATGGTATCGAAGTGAAAAGTATGATTGATTTTGTGTTGGTGAAGAAGGAGATGTTGAAGTATATGTTGGATGTTAAATCAGTGAGGTGTTTAGAAATGGGATTATCGGATCATTATGTTGTTCTATGTAAAATTAAGTTAGTGGGGACTTGGATGGAGAGGAAGGTGATACGGAAGGAAGAGGGTAAAATTAAGAGTGAGAAGTTTAGTGAACAGGGTAATAAGGATAAGTATGTAAGAACGCTCGCAAGTAAATCAGTTGAATGTGAACAAGCTGAAACTAAATAAATCTGGAAGCAATTGTTAGCAGTGCAAAAGAAGTATGTGGGTGTGCTAAAGTAGGAAGTAAGAATGCGAACAGTGAGTGGTGGAATAAAGAGGTGATGCAAGCGGTTAAAAGAAAAAAAAAAAAGCGTGGTTGATTGTACTAAAAGCAAATGATGAAGTTTCAAAAGAAAGATGCTTGGAATTATATAAGGAGGAAAAAGAAATGCTAAAAGATGCGTACGTAAGAGAAAAGAAGAGGTAAATGAACAGTTTGGAAGGAGGATGAATGGGGACATACAAGGGAATAGGAAGCTCTTCTGGAAGGAACGCGAAAGTTAAAAATTAGAATAAGGGGAACCTGCTCAGAATAATGAATAGGGATGGTGTTTTTGTAACTGATGAAATGGATGTGAGGGGAGTGTGGAAAGAACACTTCGAAAATCTGTATAATATTGCAGTAATGAAGAGGTGATAGTGACTGTGTGTGTGGGTTTGATGGTGCAAGAGGAATAGGTATTTTGGGGATAGAGGTTATTAGCAAAGAAGAGGAAATAGGTAGAGAGTGAGATAAAGTTGAAGAATGGTAAATCTGCGAGTTTATAAGATGAAATTACTGGTGAAATGATCAAGAACGGAGGCAAGTTTCTGATTGATTGGATCTTGATGTTGTGTAATAAAGCGTTTATGGAGGGTATAGTTCCGAGGGATTGAAGGAGAGCAGTAATAGTACCCTTATATAAGGGTAAAGAGATAAAGGGAACTGTAGAAATTATAGGGGAATTAGTTTATTGAGTGTTATAGGGAAGAAATATGTTGGTATTTTGGTCGAAAGAGTGCGCCGAGTGACTGAAGGACTGATTGGTGAAGAACAAGGTGCGTTTAGGAGTAGTAGAGGATGTGTGGATCAGATCTTTACATTGAAGCAAATGATAGAGAAAATGAGGGAGAAGAAGAATAAATTGTATTTAAGTTTTATGGATTTGCAACAGGGGTATTGATAGGGTTAATAGGGAAGCTCTATGGCAGGTGTTAGTGATATATAGTGTTGGTGGTAGGCTTCTGAATGGAATCAAAAGAATGTATGACGATAGTGAGGCGTGTGTAAAAATAAATGGTGTAATAAAAGTGATTGGTTTAGGATTAAGTGAGGCAGGGTTGTGTTATGTCTCCTTGGTTATTCAGATTTGTATATGGATGGGTTTATGAAAGAATTGAAGGTGGAGCGTGACAGGAAATGAATTGTTAGAATGATGGAATGGAGATGAGTGGAGGGTGCCCTACCTATTATATGCGGATGATTTTTTTTTGTGTGGCGAATTTGAAGAGTTTCAGAGAATTAGTAGAGAGATTTGGCATGGTGTGTAAAAGGAGGGGTTTGAAAGTAAACGTAGATAAGAGTAAGGTTATGGTTGTGAGTGAGGACAGTCCTCAGTGTGAAGTTATGTTAGATGGTGAGCAGCTGGAACAAGTGTCTGAGTTTAAATATTTAAGGTATATGCTGGATGCCAGGAAGGTGGCTGGTGCAATAAATCGTTGGTGAATGTAAAGGGACTAAGTCTTTAGAGTGCTAGGGTCTTACACGACTATGTTGTTACCTGTGTTATTGTATAGTAGTGAGACTATGGTCTGGAATAAGAAGTATAGATCTAAAGTTCAATATGTTCAGATGGACAATCTTAGGGGCATGCTAGGTGTGAGAAGAATTGATAAAATGAGGAATAAACATATTAGAGAGTTGTGTGGTGTGAAAATAGGGTAAACGAGAGTAATAAATGAAAATATGTTGCGATGGTTTGGTCATGTGGAAAGGATGATTGATAATAGTCGGTTTTTAAGCGGATGTATAGTGAGTGTGTTGGGAACCGACCGGCTGGGAGACCGAAGAGAAAGTGGATTGAGTCGGTGAACGAATGTCTGAAGGACAGAAATGTGAGTTTGTAGAGGCGAGAATAAAGGTGCATAATAGGAGAGAATGGCAGGGTTTGTGAGGGTGTATGGTTGTGACTGGGCCAAGGGATGAACACTTACACTGACGATTTCACCATAGTGGTCCGTTGGATTTTCTGACTGTGACGAGTCCTTACTAAGTAATGGTACAGAGGGGGAGAGGTAAGGCTGGACTTTCTTTTCGACTTTTGTCATATTCTTTACTACTTTTCTTTTCCGATGCTTCTTACGCCACCTTACCACCAGTCTTGGAGGAGAAAAAGGTAGATGAAGAATTTATATATATATATATATATATATATATATATATATATATATATATATATATATATATATATATATATATATATATATATATATATATATATATATATATATATATATATATATATATATATACTCTTTATACATAATAATATAATAATATATATATATATATATATATATATATATATATATATATATATATACGATATATATATATATATATATATATATATATATATATATATATATATATAATAATAATAATAATAATATATATATATAATATATATATATATATATATATATATATATATATATATACGGTAATATATATATAATATAATAATAATATATATATATAATATATATATATATATATATATAATATATATATATATAATAATAATAATAATAATAATATATATATATATATATATATATATATATATATATATATATATATATATACAGTATAATATAATATATATATATATATATATATATATATATATATATATATATATATATATATATATATATATATGCTATATATATATATATATATATATATATATAATAATAATAATAATAATAATAATAATAATAATAATAATAATCAGATCATTGAAATGTAATAATTATATGCCCTTGAGCACAAATAAAACTTTACTAAGTAATAAAATCTACTTTATATATTGCATACCTCTTTTAACATATTGTATTTACTGTATTTTAATGCTAAATACCCTAAAAAGACTTGATATATATGAAAAAAAAGTAATTTTAAAAAAAAAACAAAAAAAACAAATTTAGTTCATTACTTTAACTTTCGTTGTGCGACATACGTTCTAGACTTCAACCTATATATATATATATATATATATATATATATATATATATATATATATATATATATATATATATATATATATATATATATATATATATATATATATATATATATATATATATATATATATATATATATATATCTCTATATATATATATATATATATATATATATATAAATTAACTAAATAATTAAACTAATTAAACTAATATTAATTAGGCAATAATTAGGATTTATTACTAATTTGTAAAGAAACAAAAACAAAAGAAAACAAATTTGTGCAAAAAAAAAAAAACAAAACAAAAAAAACAATAAAATGAAAAATATCCCAAACCGTGACTCTAACGCAATTTCAAATCTAAAGCTATTTATATATATAGAGACAAAAAACTCAAACATTTTCAGGTTTACCAACCACGCGTGATAAATGCATTGAAGGAGGACACGGAAAAATGCTTTACAAATTATCTAATGAATTGTAATACATAAGTTCAACACTTTAAGACCAAAAATACAACAAAGTTTTTAAGAAATGATGAAGTTGAGGGCAAGCAGAAAAACGCTTTAAAAACTTGAGTAACAAAAATGACAAAATTAAACAAACAATAAGAAAACCAGAGTTGGGGATTTTTTTTTTAATTATTTTGTATATAAATCACTTCGATTTTTTTTATTTTCGTGATATTTTTGATATTTTTAGGCACAATTTTTTTTTCTCCAAATTACTAATTTACATTTTTTATTATCTAATTGATAAGTATATTTCATCTATATAATAAGTATGTTTCATCTACAAAGTTTCAAATCACTTTAATAATAATAATTAATATGTTATTATTATTATTATTATTATTATTATTATTATTATTATTATTATTATTTTAATTATTATTATTATTATTTTATTATTATTATTATTATTATTATTATTATTATTATTATTATTATTATTATTTTTATTATTATTATTATAATTATTATTATTATTATTATTATTATTATTATTATTATTATGTTTATTAATAATAATAATAATAATAATAATAACAATAATAATAATAATAATAATAATAATAATAATAATAATAATAATAATAATAATAATAATAATAATAATAATAATAATAATATACAGGATGAATTGAATGAATTTCATTTCCCAATTATCCTTTATCAACCTAACATGATCTAAAGAGAGGTACAAGAAAAGCTACAACAACCAAAGTTGAATAATAAAACTAATAATACACTCGCGAGATTAAACACTACATCGCAAATTATACAATGGACATTAGATGTGAAATAGAGTTTGATTTTGTTTGCAAGTTGTGAAAATAAATCGAAATGGATCATCATTGCAAAAGATATTGTAGTTCTTCCTACAAACCATATGAGAAAATAATTAAAACACATTCATTTCAGATGCTATTATATTACCGTAATAATTAAGAACAGTGTGACTAAATCAGGGTCATAGCAAGGTTGTTATTAATCGTACTCTAATGCAGATGATTTTTTCGAAATATTACCTTAATGAAAGAAACAATACTTAAAAGTGATCTAGAAATGAAATTTGACACTTTAAAAGCTAAAGTTTCATTTTTTTTCACAGTAGCAACCTCTCTAATATCCAGTGTACAAATCCAAAATTTTCATATCATCTTTAGTGATGCCAATAATGAAAGACAATATTGCTCAATAACTTTCAAAGCCAACTAAAGAAATTAATACTGAACAGGATGTCATTGAAAAAGCATTTGAGAACCAGCTCTATAGGTCAAGAAAGAGAAAATTTACAGTATTTTACTCAACTTGGCAATGATCAATAAACTGAAGATAAAATTAGCTATTAAAATTGTTTTGTATTCTAATGACAAAGGCAGAGTTAAACTAATCATCTCAAATTGTGCAGGATGAATAAGGAAAAGTATTCTAAACTAAGCAAATTCACTCGACGTTATCTAGTTTGTACATCCAGTGTCCTGAGGGAGTGTTTAAGTGACATTAGTATATTGTATATGATGAAAGGAGTAATAGGCTTAATGGTGCAATGAAAAGAAACTTGTAATTTTATAATATAACTTTCTTCTAAAAAGGTTCAAATATTAAACATGTTTTCCGTTACTCCAAAATGGGTAGATATTGGAGAGAGTGAATGATGGGATCCATGAGGAGTTGAGTTTCACCCTCTGAAAACTCGTTGAAGGGACAAATTCTAGTAGTCTCTTTTCTTACGTTTCAGCTTCTTTTCGAATTTTATTTTTTAACGGAATCTTTATTGGACGAGAATTATTACTAAGTATACCAAATATAAAATTAACCCCTTTTGCCATTAAGATTTTAAAATTTAATATTTGTTTAAAACATTATATTTAAAATATTGAATATCCCTAACCGCGTATTAGAAAGCTCAAATTCTAACTAGGCATTACTGATAGTTAGCTGTTAACCTTTTTATTAACCAGTGCTTAATTAAATTTGCAGTAAAGTGTGGATTCTATATCTATAATTAAAAATACTGGTATCGGTATCGTACCAAATGTTTTGCGATATTTTTGGATATCGGTATTGGCGGGGGACCTACTTCGTCTCGTGCACAATCCGGCGATATATATATATATATATATATATATATATATATATATATATATATATATATATATATATATATATATATATATATATATATATATATATATATATATATATATATATATATATATATATATATATATATATATCTATATATATATATAATATATATATATATATATAATAATATATATATATATATATATATATATATATATATATATATATATGAATTAAACGACAGGTATATACAAATATAGATATATATATCTAACTATATATATATATATATATATATATATATATATATATATATATATATATGATGGCGGGAGGGAAAGAATGTGACAAATGTAATTTAAAATCAAAAAGAATTCATGGATCATCAGTGACCGTCCCACGAAAACGGAAGCCATTGACACTATTCCCCTACAGGTTTACCCCCATTAAACACCCCATAAACCTCGAACCACTCGACCCCCAACCCCGAACCCCCAACGGACAAAACTTGCAAATTTCCTTCTTATCATGAGTTGGAATTTAAAAATAAAAAAATAAAAATATATAAATATTTTTATATTTTTAAGTTAATAGAGTGCAAATGAATAATTTAAAAATAAATAAAATAAAACCGCCAACTCCAACCGCACATAACCCCACTAGGGAAAAAATCAATCCCCCCCCCCCACCATTGCAAATATTTAAATAAAATTTAAAAATGATCATTGAAAGAAAATACTTTGTTACAAAGTAAAATTTACATTTTATCAATCAATGTAAATTAATATTACATAAATAAAAATAAAACATTACTATGAAAATTTAATCGAATAATAATAATAATAATAATAATAATAATAATAATAATAATAATAATAATAATAATAATAATAATAATAATAATAATAATATAATAAAAATAATAATAATAATAATAATAATAATAATAATAATAATAATAATAATAATAATAATAATAATAATAATAATAATAATAATAAATTTATATAAAGTCATATAAAAAATATAGATAGGTAATAATAATAATAATAATAATAATAATAATAATAATAATAATAATAATAATAATAATAATAATAATAATTAAAAATAAAATATGCTTAAAAAATAAATCTAAAATAGATTAAAAAAATCAAAATTAAAGGAAGTGTAATAATAAAAAATAAATAATAATAATAATAATAATAATAATAATAATAATAATAATAATAATAATAATAATAATAATAATAATAATAATAATAATAATGAACAAAATTACTACTAAAACTAATAATGTCTATTACTACTACTACTACTACTAATAATAATAATAATATTAATAATAATAATAATAATAATAATAATAATAATAATAATAATAATAATAATAATAATAATAATAATAATAATAATAATAATAATAATAATAATAATTATAATAATAAATGATAATAATAAATTAACTTGAATAATAATAGCTGCAATAAAATGTTATATTTTAAAATGTGCTTTCACCAAAAAATCTCTCATAATAATAACCCTCAGTTTTAAAAATTTTAAATTAAAAAATAGAAAAATAAATGAAAATTAAACAAAATTAATATAAAAAATGGATTTTAAATTAAATATTAAAAAAAAAAATAATTAACTTTCATGTCGAAAATATTCTTTAAAAATAACATAAATTTCAATACATTATTTAAGAACACACACACACCCACACACACACACACATATATATATATATATATATATATATATATATATATATATATATATATATATATATATATATATATATATATATATATATATATATATATATATATATATATACTGCTTTTATACTATAAATATATATATATATATATATATATATATATATATATATATATATATATATATATATATATATATATATATATATTTCATAGTTATGTAAAAAAATATATTTTTTTTCATTTGGTGTTTTTTTACATAAAAAAACGTTTTTTCATGTTTTTGGCATTTTTTTCCATTTTCTTCATTTTTATTAAAAGAAAACTCTTCATGCAGTTTTTAGGGTTATTGTGGAGCTAAGCGTAGTATGACGGAAAATAGATTTTTTTCCCCGATAATCGTTTTTTTTATATATATTTTCCCTACCCATGCATGATGACGTAAACTGCATGCCATATCTAATGCTTTCGGTTTAGGCCCGAAAACTCGTTAAGGTTATGATAAAGCTTTGTTAAGTAGACTGTGTATACTTAACAAAACTTATCATAACCTGAACTTATTGGGTCCTAAACCGAATCGTAACCTAAAAGAGAGAAAAAAAGTGTTAAACATTTTTTTTATGTAGCAGGTTGCATTGGAAGTCTATCAAAACATTGAGTATAGTTAAAAAAAAAAAAAATCGATGTGTTTATACTACACTTAGTTCCACAACTATCGTCTTTAGCTTCAATTATTTTAAATATATACCTTTTTTACTCATCTGGATAATAATATTTCAACATACAGAAATTTAATAAATTTAATAAAATATATAAATACTTCAAAATTCTTTCCAAAATCAAATGAAGAATAAATATATATTTTGTTTTTCAAAAGTATATTACTATATTCAATTTGAAATCAAATAGAGATATATTTATTTTCAAAACTAACATATATATATATATAACATATATATATATATATATATATATATATATATATATATATATATATATATATATATATATATATATATATATATATATATATATATATATATATATATATATATATACAAGCTTAATTTATTTATTTTGGGTATGTAATTAAATTAAAAAAATCAAAGGTGAATAAAATGAAAATAAGTGTTTTTTTTCAATGCTTGTTTTTTATAGAAAAAAACGGCCTTGAAAAAAACGAACAACATCACTACATACATACATAAATACACAAATATATTGCATGCATACATACATATATTAAATGGATACATAGATACATTCACATACATTAAATGCATACATATATAAATACATTCACACAAATACATTTGCATATATTAGAGGCTAATTAAAATAATTAAATAAATCTAACTAGTCACAATGCTAAAGAAGACTCTTTAAATTTAGAAGTAAAATAATTAAAAATAATTCTAAAAATTATTTTAAAATAAAATAATTATATCTTTTAAGGTTTATGAAAATTTAAAAACTATAATTTTTTTGGTTACTTAAAAATTAGCTTTCCAAATACAATAATTAAAAAAAAAAAAAAAAAAAAAAAAAAAAAAAAAGTTCGTTTAATAACTTCTTAAAAAATCTTGCTTATTTTACATACTTTAAATCAAACAACGATGTCGAGAGGGGGGGGGAGAATGAAGCTCCGGTTCGAACCCCAGGACGATATTAGGGATATAAAATTAGGGATTCCCAGTCCTTTTGTATGGCTACGACGTGTGTGTGTGGGGAGGGAGGGGGGGGGGGGACACTTAAAAATAGCGAAGTAGATTAGCATGGTTGTTATTTTCAACATGCAAAAAATTAAGGGGCGCTTTGAAAAATATATATATATATATATATAAGTATATATAGGGAGGGATATATATATATATATATATATATATATATATATATATATATATATATATATATATATATATATATATATATATATATATATATAACTTTTTCACTATACTTTTATATAGGACTATATATAGGGTGGGATGGTTTAAACCATTTGGTTTAAACCATTGGTTTAAACCATGGTTTAAACCACATAAAAAAACCAATGGTTTAAACCATAAAAAAACCATGCATAAAATATCTAAAAAATATATTTATTAATGGTTTTCTTTAGCATGTTGATATGGTTTTATCAATTTTTCAATCGAAGAGTAGATGAAAGACAATAAAAAAATTTTTTTTTTATTTTTATATTATTGTGAGAATAATATATATATATATATATATATATATATATATATATATATATATATATATATATATATATATATATATATATATATATATATAATATATATATATATATATATATATATATATATATATACTACTGCTATATATATATATATATATATATATATTTAACATGTTTAAAACATGATTATTGTTTTGAGCTCTTGGGAATTCATTTTCTACCCAATGATGCCACATTTCAAAAGTTTATAATAAAACTCATATGTGGAGTGTGAGGATTTGTGAGAAATGTGGCATCGTAGCGCAGCGGATTTTCTTTGTGCGTCATTATCATCTGTCATCCTTTAAAGAGAGTTCAAATATAAAGTGACATTGTCGTCATATCGCAATTGGCCATTAATTATATTTTTGGGTGCATTCCAAATATAATAATTTTTTTTTTAGTAAAATAATAAAGTAAAACCATTTTTTCAGATAGAGTTGATATATTATAATATAGCCTACCCTCTTATTTTTTACTTTACGAGTTTATGTAAAACTCAAAAAACAATAATAATTTTATACCAGTTTACAGTTATCAAGAAAATTTGAAATTTAAGAATCTAAAGAAATTTATTAAGGAATTTTAAAATATGTGTTAGCACATGTGTATAACAGTTTCCAGTAGTGATTTTTGCCTTTAAAATCTATTAAAACCATTAAAAACTACATTAAAACCATCAAAATAGCATAAAAACCCATAAAAACCAAAAAAACCATTGGTTTATTTGTTTTTTTAAACAAAATGTTTTTTTTAAAATGTTTTTTTCCAACCCTATATATATATATATATATATATATATATATATATATATATATATATATATATATATATATATATATATATATATATATATATATATATATATATATATATATATATATATATATATATATATATATATATTTTTATTTATATATATATATATATATATAAAAATAAATAAATAATAAAAAATATATATATATATATATATATATATATATATATATATATATATATATATATATATATATATATATATATATATATATTATCCTCCTCTTATCCCCAGATTGGGGGTGAAGTGCGTAACATACAACCAAACATAATAGCAGTAGAAGCACATGACGGAAGTCGAAAAGAAAGCCTTTACTTTTCAATTTATACCCCCAAGTGAGAACTCGTCGCAGTCAGAAAAATCCATCCTGGGGTTTCACGAGACTGAGACGGACCCTCACTATGGCATCTTGTCAATGTTGGGTTCATCCCCTGGGCAAAGCCCATAACCATACCCCCTCACAAAACCTCACCATTCACTCCTGTTATGCACCTTTCTTTTCGCCTCTGACAAACTCACATTCCTCTCCTCCAGGCATTCCTTCCTTGACTCAATACACTTTTTCTTCTGTCTCCCAGCTAGTCGATTCCCAACACACTCACCACTATGCATCCGCTTAACCAACCGATTTTCATCCATCCTTTCCATAAGACCAAACCATCTCAATGTACTCACGTTTATTCTCTCATTTACGCCTTTCTTCACACAACACAACTCTCTAATGAGTTCATTCCTCATTTTATCAATTCTTCTCACACCTAACAAGCCCCTAAGATCGTCCATCTGAACACTTTGTACCTTAGATCTATACCTCTTATTCCAG
>JABUQX010038991.1:40000-44112 GCA_015478945.1 Trachelipus rathkii
ATAATAATTATAATAATAATAATAATAATAATAATAATAATAATAATAATAATAATAATAATAATAATAATAATAATAATAATAATAATAATAATAATAATAAAAATCAGAATAATAGTAATAATAATCATAATAATAAAAAATAAAAATAAAAATCATAATAATAATAATCATAATAAAAATAAAAATAAAAATCATGAATAATAATCATAATAATAAAAAAATAATAATAATAATAATAATAATAATAATAATACTAGTAATAATCAAGACACTGAAAATAATACCAATACTAGTAAAAATTTTATTACAACTGTCAAGTCTCTGCATGCAGACTATAATTTTTTTTATGATATCTCTGTAAATAACTTGCCTATCATAGACGGAATAGTCTCGGGGAAAGAAATGAGGTAAAGAAATGAAAGTTCAGCAAACAAGGAATGTGCAAACATTCAGTGCAAAGTTTTCCTGACGAAACTGAGATATGGAGGAGATTTGCGAGATCTCTAGCCCAAACTATATAACGTTATGATCTGTTAAGTAAGAAAATATTTCGGTACTCAAATAATAGATCTACTTATTAAAAATACTCCAAATCATATTGCAAATAATGCGGAATAATATAATTAATAATAATAATAATAATAATAATAATAATAATAATAATAATAATAATAATAATAATAATAATAATAATAATAATAATAATAATAATAATAATAATAATAATAATAATAATCAAAATAATAGTAATAAAGAGACCGTTAAAATGTTAATTAACTTTAAATGTAATGAAATTCTGCCTGTGAATAACAAATATAATGGCTTAAATAAACCAAATAATAATGAAACGAATATAATCAAGTTTGAATTTAAAGCCAAAATGACAAATATTAAGGTTTTCAAAAGCAAATATATTGTTGGACCTGTAATGTTTAATATTTTATCTGTTTTGTTTGCATGTCAAAATATACATTTTTAATAGGTAATGTTGGGAAATTTTCAAATGTTTCAAATGATACGATAGTGAAGAAGTTGAGAAGCAAGACAAATCGAGGATCCCGACCGTATTTTTTTAAGGTTTCAGAACTGAGTGAGCGCTGCGCCTAAGATTAGGTCTGGGGGGGGGGGGGGGGATTAGGGATATTGTGCTTTCAAAATTTGAATCTATCTAAAAATGATGATCATATATTAAAATGATGAAACCATTATAGCATAATTTCTTTGCCATTGAATGATGATCTTGGATAAAATTTACATTTTTCTGATAAGTAATTTGTGTTTGATGAAATAAAGATATGCTTTATTTGATGACATTTAAAATTTATAAGCCAGATCAGAGACAGTAAGAACAATGTCTGACGGATAAATGAAATTAAAAAGAGTATATATATTTGTTATGCGTAGGTAACTGTAACAAAGAAAAATCAAATTTTAAAAGGGAATTGTTGAACAAAGGTATAGAATTTCTGTAATTTCCATTGGTATCATATATGTTTAAATTTAAAATATGTCACATGCAAGATGTTAATAATTCCTTTCCTTTTCAAAACTTTTACTATCAGTCTCTTTCATTTGGCACATAAAAATAAAAATAAAAGGATACAATAGTGTAAAACCGTGAAATACCAACAAAACAACTGAAGTCGGAAAAGAAAAAGAAAAGTAAAATTGCTTTAAAACATAAGGCTGAAGAAAAGCTTGGTCGCTCCTAAGCAAGCATCCAAGTCTTCCTCTCTGTAGTCATGGTAACTAGAACCGTAGATACAAGATGCCCAGAAAAAGGCAGCTATTTGAAAAAAAAAATATCTCTCTCTCAAATAAACTCCCAAACCCAGCTGGTCAGGTTATAAACAAACGTTCAAAATCCGTCTTCCTCGTCATGGTAACGAACTTTTACACTCAGAACCGCAAATTAACAAGATGCCAGAAAAAGCCATTTGAAAAAAAGACCAAATACACAAATAAATGCATCGATAGAAAATTATAAAGGAATATCATTTTTTATCCACTTCCAATTGAAGGAAATTTTAAATAAAAAATATTCTTAATTTATTTGAGAAAGTAACATGCAGAGTAAAATACCGGAAAGGGTTTGCCGATGAAAAATATGGAAAAGAATGATTATTTTGTGTTTAAAAACCTGACTATGAACGAAGTCATAGAATGAGAAAATCCAAAACCGAAGGCTAAATTGGAGAAAAATTGGAAAATATTTGTATACTGTTATTATAAATGTCATTCTTATACTAAACAATATAATGTCGTCATTACTAATAATAGAGTCTTTATCTATTCTTCAAGCATGTATTCCTAATTATTTTATCAGAAGATTGATGTGAAAATACATGGAAGCAATATTATCACACGATCAAGATCTCAACGCCTTTAGACTCCAAATTCAAAAATGTGTAAAAAATATTAGTGTAATTAAATGCAAAGCCTGTACGCACTAGCATGTGCCTAAGATCCTGTACACCTGTGTAAGGAAAACCGACATTATACTTCCCATGGGTACTTATGTAAAATCATTTAAAACAATTTTAACTTGTTACCAAGCGAGCTTTGTAAAAAGACGGCTTAGTTGAATTGGAGGGGCCAGATTTGTATGTAAGATACTAAGGTTTAAACGCCCCATGATCAGGGATCAGGCCTCGAGATTGCGCACGAGATGCGATGCCCCACCTTCCTTCATATTAATAATTACTAATAACCATGTATAAACTATACAATCATAATTAACAATCTTATGTTATTGTTCACATTGTTAACTAAATCATTGGCGGCATATCAAATTGTTCAAGTTCACTTATCATTTGATCCTGTTGACAACACTGTAGAATAACAGCATTTCTTACGTTTCGTAAGCCCAGATATAAAAACGAAAACGGCTTTATATATATATATATATATATATATATATATATATATATATATATATATATATATATATATATATATATATATATATATATATATATATATATATATATATATATATATATACTATATGTTATACACATTAAAGACATACATACATACATACATACATTACATACATACATACATACATAGGCTACATACATACATACATACATACATACATACATACATACATACATAAATATATACATACATACATACATATAGGAATACTCTCTCTAACTAACTAAATATTATATAGCATATAGTTGTATAAGCATATATATATATATATATATATATATATATATATATATATATATATGGAAACTATACATTAGTCCCTCACAATATAACAAAACTACGTAAGCTACCACGAAACAGATGTCATGTTATTTGTAAATGCAGGGAAGAAAGAATGAAATTTATTTTTTATAAAATGAAAGTGTAAATAGAAATTAAAATATTATTTGCAAAAGTACGATATCTTAAATTATTTTATGCATCAAGTGTTTTTATCCAATGAGATTTGATTATTAATGAGCACGAAAAATGTTATCCAATGAGTAGAATCGTTTTTTCCATTGGAATGAGAGAAAACGCGATGTATATTACTTTTCGTTATTAAAGTAAATGAAATAAATTCGTTAGTTTTAAATGCAGCGAAGTTATTAGAATATTTGTTCAAATGAAATCGAATTGTTAAGTTTTTTGTAGATTTCAAGATATATATATATATATATATATATATATATATATATATATATATATATATATATATATATATATATATATATATATATATATATATATATATATATATAAAGTCGTTTTATGATTTAAAACTAAAGAACACCCTAGAGTAGGCAGCATAGATATCAGTTGTCGGGCTCCCCATTTTTGTAAGATTTCTATCCCACGGTTCGAGCCTCCTAAAATTTATTTTTGTAATGATATTTTTCTTTCGAGAACCCTTTTTTCTGATTTCCACATTAATTTTTATACGCTGATTCTAAATATGTTATCTGTTCGTGGTGCGAGTCTTAACTTGATATCGTGGTGACTAAATAAATAGAGAAGCCAGAGTTATATATATATATATATATATATATATTAGCGGCGAAACGCGAAAGTTTCACGATAAATGCGAAAACGATAACACCCAAATTGATTATAACTAGAACGCTACC
>JABUQX010038992.1:0-10000 GCA_015478945.1 Trachelipus rathkii
TAAGTACTTACTATACCATAAGGGTAGTTATAGTATCAGTTATAAGTACCTAGTAGTATATTGATCGTATTAATGTATTATACTAACTTATACTTGAAGTATTATACTAGTATTAATATAGTAATAGATTTATTACTATATAGTATATATGCTATGTATCATATTTAGATATCCCGGATCGGTATATCTCGAACCGAAGTCTGGGAGTTCTATAGAGAAGATATGTTTCGCATGGTTATAAGAGCAGACTGAAGGGCTAGCAACCCGGTTCCTTTTTCTTTTGTTGTTTATTACTCTTGGACAGCGTTAGAATTTAGTGCCCTGAGGAGCAGAGATCCTCTGGCACATGAGAGCGCCGTCTGGGACGAACGAGTTTTGGAGGCGCGTAATCGTGAATAGTGTAATGCTAGTTGTACTTGGAAAGGTGAAAACCGCTAACGTGATGGAGGCTTGTGTTGACCCTACTCGCGAACTGAGCTTCCGGAAAGACAATTGCGCCTAGAATAGGTCTTTTTCTAGAGTGAATCTAGGGATTAATGCGTTTCGGCGAGAAGAATAAGATGCCTGGTTCCATAGGACCGGGAACGCGCAAAAGCGCTTTCCTGGAGTTGTTAAGAAGATATATAGTCTAGACGTCACGTGATATATATATATAATATTAGTACTATTATCTGTATAGTATATATTATGCGTTATATATAGTAGTTATATATAATATATTAATATATATATATTATTGTAGTATATACATATTAATATATATATATATTTTTTTTATTATTTATTTATTTATTTTATTTATATACTATAAGAACATAGGCGATCATATTAGGCTCCTAACCTAATTGATAGTTAATGTTATGCAGTACGCTATTAGCTGCTATATAATAGAGGTCCCGTTTATATACTCTCAGTGACATATATACTATACTACTATATATATATAATATATTGAGTGAGATACAGTACGCTACTAGTAAAGTATACGTAATTAGTATTGAGTCTATAGAGATCATGGTCGATCTATCTGCCTCCAGCTAAGCTCAAGCAATTTTTATTCTAAAATGAAGTTAATCGATAAAGTATTGAAAGCTCTCTTGGTGCATTCTATGCGTTTGTCTTTTTTTTTTTTTATTTTTTTTTTTTTTTTTTTTTATTTTTTTTTTTTTTTTAAACTAACGCATACAAGAACAAATATCAGTTATAAATAATAAAAATAAATTACCTTATATATATATATATAGACGTTAAGTAAAGGTTATTGGTTCAGAGTTAAGTGTAGTTTTTACATAGAGGTTTTGAAAGCTATCATTGATAACTTAAGTAAAGGTTATGTGCATAAGTTTATTAGTTAACATAGGATTATGAAACTTTTTTTTTTTTAAAGATTTAGCAGACAAATAGGAAACTGCTTTAATAGTAAAGTTTTAATTTGATTTACGTATTTTTCCACTTCAATGTTATGAAATGTGTTCGCGAATTCATACAATCGAACATTATTTGGAATTGGATGTGTTAACACAATTTCCAGATGTCAAATTTCATAACAGTTTCTATATATATATATATACTATATATATATATATATATATTATCTATATATGACTATATATATATATATACTATAGTATATATATATATATATTATATAGAAAAGGAAAGCCCTTGGATTAAAATTTTCTATTTATTTGTTACACAAAATCTTAAAAACACATAAAATTAAAAACTTTAGATTTAATCACAAAAATTATCAAAAAAGTTATACAATGATTGCACAGCTTTCGTCTCCATCAGGGAGACCTCTTCAGGCAAAGGAAACAATCCGTATCTGAAAACTGCCTTGTCCCCTGACTGGAACGAAGCTTGTAATCATAACCACTTTCTTTTTTAATTATTTTCTTGTGAAAAACTGTTTTTCTACATCAATATGTGTCTTTTCTACATTTTTGTTAAACTAATAATAATCGGAAAATTTAATCGCAATGGCTTTCCTTTCTATAACTTGAAATAAACTACTACGTGTGAAGTAAATCTTTATCTTCACATATATATAGAGATATATAATTAATATTATATATCTATGAGTTTATATATATATCTTAGTATATATTATTATATACGCTATATATTAGTAGTGATTATACTTATAATATATACATATATTATTATTCAGGAAGGGTTGCTATTGTCGTTTTAAAACCGCCGTTTTCAGTGGCCGTACGAAAATGAAGTCCGACATCGCTGGAATCCCCAAGGATACACATGTTCATAAAATTTACCATTCAGAGACACGAGAATGTCAGCTAGGTTTCTCTTAATATTATATTACATTATATATATATATATATATATATATATCAATATATATAGTTATAGTATAATATATATATATATAGTTATAATATCATATACTATATATAGTTAACTATATATCTACTATATATAACTTCTATATTTTGTCAAAAAT
The DNA here is from genome assembly GCA_015478945.1 of Trachelipus rathkii. Classification (NCBI taxonomy): domain Eukaryota; kingdom Metazoa; phylum Arthropoda; class Malacostraca; order Isopoda; family Trachelipodidae; genus Trachelipus; species Trachelipus rathkii. The sequence continues at coordinate 2,468 of JABUQX010038992.1, forward strand.
AATTATAACATATATCTAGTAAGTATATATACTAATAACATATATAGTTATACTAGTAGGAATATATATAGTAGAAATATAAATAATGTGCTAAGTATAGCTAATCGTCGAGTATACTCATATTAATATAATATACTATTATATTATATCATTATAATATATATATACGTATTATATATATACGCTATATATAATAGTAATAGTAGCTATATATATATATTACTATATAGTATAATATATGAGATAATTATATATATATTATAAGTATATATATAAATATATATAGCAGATATATATATATACTATATATTATTATATATAGATACTATATATATATTAATAGTAATGAATATATATAGTATAATATAGTAATAATATATATATTTATATGATTGTATATGGGTATATTAATATCTACTATACTAATATATATATGTTGTATATAGAATTATATATAGTATAGTTTTGCTTGTTATTATGAAAAGAAAGAGCAGGTTTCGAAAAACAACTTCTCTCTCTCTCTCTCATCGTTCTCTCTCTCTCTCTGGCTGCATCTACATTTGTGCGTTCTCTCTATCTCTCTTCGCTCATCCGTATCTTCTGGTGTCTCTTTATCGGTTAGCTACAAACATCTCGTGGTGTGTGTGTGATAACAACTGCTCGTAAGCTATACTACAGTACGGTACTTTATTGTAGAAGAATGAGAAAGATGATAATCAATTGATTTTTCAACTCATCCTTTTATCATTGGCGTTGCTAGGCGAATCGATTTTTTCTTGTGGACATAACCCTCCCCCCTTTATCTGAATTCCCAGTAAGTCTGTTAGGAATTATTGCTTGAGTAAGATTCCTAGGGAGGAGGGGGAGGATAGGAGTGCGATAGGACAACGAAAGTAATGCACACACCATATCACATTTTCTTCGCATTAATATATATATATATATATATATATCATATATATATATTATTATATATCTATATATATATATATATATTATATATTATATATACTATCATATATATTATATATATATATATATAATATAATATATTCTAGTATTTATATATATATATTATTATATATATAATATATATGAGGTAACTAACTAGAGAAGTTACCCGCATGATATCTCGAAAACTAAGATAGATACAAGAAAATGATATAATACTGGGAAATTGCAATTTTGATAAATATTGTAGGGAAAATGCCAAAAAAAAAAAATTTCTTTTTTTTTTTATTTTTTTTTTTTAAGTCCTTCCCAAAACTACGAAAATAGGGTACACAGAAAACAATACAGGATAATTTAGAAACTAGCGTCATGAAATAGTATTAAAAGAGATCTTTTTTTTTTAACTAAAGGAATCACCCCAGGGTAAACCGCCAAGAATGCAAAAGATTAGCGGGGTCCTCTCGGGCCTCTCGGGGACACGAACGGGGTAGGACTATTCCCCCCCCACTCCGGGGAGTCCTCCGGAACCCCCGCTACTTTGGTGTTCTGGGTGTCGCGGGGGTATCCCTCCGCCTCCTACGGGGTATTGGAAAACGTCCCCCTCTGTCCTACCGTCGCCTCGAGCCCCTCAAAAGAATTTTATACGCGGCAGCTGAATTTCAATATAGGTTATAGTTTCTTCTTCTACCCTAATCGTGTTTTGAGATATAAAAAAAATAAAAAAAAAGTAAATTTTTTTTTTTGAAATTTTTATTTTTTCCATAAAAATTTCATAACGCTGATTCCATATATGTTATGCAGTTTTCTTGTACCTATCTTAAGTTTTCGAGATATCATGCGGGTAACTCTTTTAGTTTTCACCCCGTATATATAATAGCTATATAATATATCTTATAGTATATATATATAGTATATATATAGTATTATATACTATATATATATATTATATATATATATATATAATATATATTATATATCTATATATAGTATATATATAATTATAGTAATATAATATATATGGTCCAGCATACCCGAAAAAGTTCAAGGCATGTATCTTAGAAAATCTATAACCGCTAACCAAAATAAATATCATTTTATTAATCAGAGACTTTTTACGCAGAAATTAAAAAGAAATAAAAAAATAACGCATGTCTAGTTAAAAATTACAAAATTGTGTATAAAAGTAATCTGAAAATATTAATCTAGCAGTTTTTTGAACGCAAGGAGGTTCATGATGTAGTGCCACAGTTCTTTAGCTGGTCTCTCTTCACTATAGACGCACTGGAGAGCGTGTGAAGACTGTATGATATTATGGTTTTCTGCCAAGATGAGCTCATGTGTTGAACTTTTAGCTGGTTCTTGGGTTTTTTTAGAGACGAGGACATAATATTCTCCGTAGCTGTATTGTGTTATTGCACGGGTAACAAACAAGAACGTAGAATAGAGGTGCGGGTGTTTCTGCCTCGACGCCAGTTGCGCTCGAGGGGCAGTCGACGGCGGTGGACATGTGTCGTTCGCACCCTTTGTCCCTGCCGATTCCGCTCTATAGAGAGTCCCGACCACTAGAAGGGAGAGAGATTTGAACGTAAATGTCTACTCAAAAGAAATATTATCAGTTTTGGGGCTCACGAATCTATATAGGAATGATTTTTATAAGAGTCATATGTCTGAGCACTGGGATTGCGTTTGGCTCGTCTTGTATCGGATGCGGCACAGCTAGGATATTACTCAGATAGGTCTTTCCAGTCAAGTCAAAAGCTGCACTTTTTACTATGCACTAATTATGGAGGTAATTAATAAATATTAGAATAAATTAACTTTTTTTTTTAATTTTTGCGGTAAAAAACGTCTCCTGATTAATAAAATGATATTTATTTTCGTGTATATGTTATAGGTATTTTTCTAGTTTACATGCCTGAAGCTTTTTGGGAAGTGCCTTCGGCTTATCAATATATACATACTATTATACATACTATATATATACTATATATATAAGTATTATTTATAATTATACTACCTATGATCTATACAAGTACAGAATCCATACAGCTCTCAATCAATATACACGGAGCTACCGCGCTTCAGGATTATACAAGAGTTCAGAATGTGTGTGGCATTTATATATTTATATATAGTATAAATATATTATTTATTTTCTATAATATATTATTTTATATATAGTTATTATATATACTATATATATATATACTTATATAATATTATATTATATAATATGTAGTTAATATATATTATATATTATATATATATAATATATAGTAGCACACAATATAGTGTAAGTAATTTTATTCGTTACTGATTCCTACAACGACAACCGGGCATTCTTTTATATATTCATATGCCTGCATATATATGATATAATATACCTTAATATATTATATATATATATTATAGTGCTAGGTGGTATATATATATATATCCTATATAATATGATATATAATATTATATTATACTATATCAACAATATTGGTATATTTAATATATATATATAGATATAGTCGTATATAATAATATAATATATATATTATATATATAAGGCAAAAGTTCAGTTTTTGGTACAGTTGCTAAAGACGTAAGTTTGACGAGTTTTAATTTTGCGAAGTTCCCCTGAAATCGTACGAATAATTTGCAATTTTGAGTTCGATTTTTTGGGAAAAAAAGGCATTTGTATTAGGCATTATTATCTTAGGAAATATAAAACATTGTAGCAAGTAATAATAATAATAATAATAATAATAATAATAATCATATAATAATAATAATAATAATAATAATAATAATAATAATAATAACGATAGGGGGGTGATGGGTACGCATGGCAATATATTTTCGTAATTTTTTTATAACTTTTTGGACACACTAATTTTTACTTAAGCTAGGCTATGAATAGCGTGAGGCCTTTGATTTTAAATTAGGTCTTTTTACGTGTTATTTTGCAGTTATTAAAATGTCTTTGCAGTGTTATATATATATATATGTGGTCAGATTTTTTTAATGCGCTCACAGTATGTAGCTAGAGAACGGCAGATCCTACATAAAAACAATTATATATTTTGGAATAAAGCGAAATTCTAAGGAGGGATTCTAATTTTTTTTTTTTTTTTTTTTTTTTCTTTTTTTTTTTTTGAAGTAAACAAATTTTTTTTTAACTAAAGAAATACCTCTAGGGTAAACCGCAAAGATGGCAGGAGTCGGGGTCTCTCGCTCGCTCGGTGGACGACGGGGGGACTAACCCCCCCTCCGGGGGATGGTCTCCGGAACCCCCGCTCTTTGGTCTTTGGTGTCGCGGGGGTTCTCCGACATCCCCTCCGGGGTATGAAAACGTCCCCACCTCTGTCCCAGTCGGCTCGAGCCCCATAATGAACTTTTTTAAAATTTTCACAAAAAAAAACAATTTATTTGCACCACAATTTAGGTGGGCGTCCGAGCCGATCGGGGACGAGGGGGAACGTTTCGTACCCCGGGAGGGGATGGTCGGAGAACCCCGCGACCCCAACAGACAAAGAGGGGGTTCCGGAGACCATCCCGGAGGGGGGGATTAGTCCTCCCCGCTCGTCCACCGGGAGGCCGAGAGACCCCGACTCCTTGCGGTTTACCCGGGGGTCGCACTAAGACTTTATTTTGTTAACAAAAAAAATTTTTTTACGTTCAAAACAAAAAAAAAAAAAAAAAAAAAAAAAAAAAGTTAATCGCCATCCTTAGAATTTTCGGCTGATTTCAAATATATAATTGTTTTACTGTAGGATCTGCCGTTTTCTAGTTACATACTGTGAGCATAAAAAAATTTTGACCATATACTATATATATGATTATATATATATATTATTAATACTTATATAATATATATATATATATATATATATCTTATATACTATTATAATATATCAAGTATATATTACTATATATATACTATGACTATATATATATATATATATATATATAATATATATTATATATATTTTTTTTTTGTTTTTTATTATTTATTGGTTATTTATTTTAAAACATTGTCACCATATACCGCCACAGGTGCAGGGTGGCCGTTGGTGATTTGATAAGGTTTATCTTATCACACCATTATGAAATGACGATAATGATAGAAGGCGGGTTTTCAGCCCTTGCGTGACTCAGAGACGAAGAGAAATCTTCAATGACTCGACGATGTCTTTGAGATTTGCAGCTTCACACCAAAAGGCTCTGTTCGCAATTCCTGTAAAAATATCAAGTTCTCCAAAAATTTTTATTTTTTGTTTGTCTTTAAAATGCTCATTCAAGATTATTAAAGAATTTGCCGGAAAATCATTGTTGCTCTCCAATCTCTTTATCTGTAATAGAAGAGATATGAAAAAGTTGAATTAATTTTAATTTTGAAATTTCGAAGTCATTTGGAACCACATATTTTTTAAACTAAGTTATTCAACACCAAAACTTGAAACTTATTAATACAACTTCTCTTCTGCAAACACAACGTTCCTCAAAGCAATGTCTGCTGCCTTCTCAAGAAGTTTCTTTGTAGCTTTCCAATCAACATGTCCAGCATTCTTTTCATTTCCCCAGTCTTCCCTCTTGATGTCTTCTCATTTTTTCGCTTCCCTCTGGTGTTTATCAGCGTCTTTACTCGATGACGTCGGAAAGTCATATATCAAAATCATATATATTATTTATATACTATTAATATATATTATTATATATATTATAGTATTACATATATATATATAAATATTAGTTATATATATACATTAGATATTATATAATATATATATATATTTTATATTATATATATATTATTATACAAACAACTTATTCCCGCTTGAGCGGGGTAAGTGGGTTAGTGCGACCTTCCCTAATTCATTTTTTCCTTCATCTCGCCCCCGACCCACCTCCCCATTCCTTTCTTATCTCTCGCCAACGGGCCTAACTTCCTCCACCCTCATCCTTGCTCTCTTCCAGCATTTCCCTTATTCCATCCATTCATCTTCTTCTTGGTCTCCCCCTTCCTTTCCTTCCTATCCCCTCCGCCTCCCAATCTCCCAACCTCTGTTCCTCCATTCTCTCCAGTTGTCCAAACCATCTTAACATTGCCTTCTCCGCTCTTCTCCTCCTTAGTTTCTCCAATAATCTCTCTCTATCACCCTATTCCTAATCCTCTCTCTTTTCCTAACCCCACATCGGTCTCAACCCTTTCATCTCAAACACTTCAACTTCTTCTCTTGACTAGCATTTAACCCCCATGTTTCACACCATATAGTACCGTCATGACTGATCTAACCAAGTTTTTTCAAATACTTTCTTAGATCTAAGTGTAATCCCGTTCTTTCCATAATTCCTCGAGCCACTCAATGCTCTCGTTCCTTCTCCTACTCTGTGATTTATCTCTTCCTTCATACCTCTTCTTACGTATAATCCCAGTATGTTAGTAGCCCTAAAGATATTCTTAAAAACTCGTGGTGTAATACTTTCTGTCTAAAACTACTCCTAGCTCTAATCTAACCCCTCGCGCTCATCTGTTTTCTCCTCAAACCTAACCTTTCTCTTAACTGGATTTATCTTAAGACAGGCTTTTGCCCACACTCCTCTCAACTCCTTCACAAATACTTCAGTAACCTTCTGAATTTCGTACCGCTGAAGGGCAGTATCATCCGCAACAAGTATCATGTTCCTTCCCATTTATACCCTATCCATCAATTCACCTCTCCCTCTCTCATCAATTCATACTAACAGAACTCTCCATAAATAAATTAAAGCCAGGATGAATTACATCTGCCTCAACCTTACCTAACTCTACTTCTCCGTAATATCTACCAATGTCGGCTATCGTATAAAGGCTATACTTTACAGTATTTACTCATTCAATTCTTTAGCACTCTATTCCCTCTTCATCTATCATATGCTTTCTCAGATCTAAAACACCATACTTATCTTCTTTTATGCGCTTCTCCCGTTCTCCACAAGCATTTATTGTGAATACTTGATCCACAAACCCCTTCCACCTAAATTTTCCTTGTTCGTTCTCCATATCTCTTTCGTTAAGTTTCTCCCAGGCCCTCTCATTAGTATTGTGAACATAACATATACTTTAACATACTAACTAAAAGAAATGCTATATAATTATCAAACTCCATCCTAGTCCCTTTCCCTTATAAAGGGAACCCAACAACCATCCCACAATCTGTGGAATCTACTCATTCCTCCAACGATAAATTATATAACCTATAAAGCTATTCCTCCACCCCTCTGCCTCCCATCTGTAACATTCCCATACTCACACCATCTAGACCTGTGGACCTTTCCTTTTTTTCCTTTTTAGATTTATATATATAATATATAATAATATATATTATAGTATATATATATATAATATGATATATATATATATATATATAATATATAATATATTATTATATATTATATATATATATAATATATATATTATTATATATAATATATATATAAATAATATCTATATATATATATATATATTATATATATTATATATATATTATACATATTATATATATTATAGTTAATATAATATATATTTTATATATATATATCTGTATATATATA
>JABUQX010038992.1:15000-30000 GCA_015478945.1 Trachelipus rathkii
GTGGCCTGATAAAACTAATGTTCAGGTGCAGCCCTCGTCTCGTCCCTCTTCTAGAGCTTCTTCTCCTGCCCCAACGGAAAACTAAAAGAGCGAGCTGATTGCTGCACTATAATAATCAGTTCGCAACTTGCTATCAATGTCTCAATATTAACGGCACAGATACTCTCTTCCTCTTAGACACCGGCGCTTCCATTTCAAGTCTCCCTTCTTCGATGGTAACCAACATGTCCCTATTTGCCACTAATGTCAATTGTTCCGCTGCCAATGGCTCGCCTATCATGTGTCATGGTGAAATAGCGACATATATAACGATCAAGAAGCTTTGTCGAGAATTTAATTGGACTTTCATAGTAGCTGATATCGCAATGCCAATATTGGGTATGGATTTTCTACATTATTACAACTTAATCATCGATTGTGAGAAGAAAACTCAGCAAGACACAAATTTGCCTCTTCTAGCACCTCTTCAAGTCTCTTCCAGAGAAATTGCTTTACTACAGATCAACGCTAACATTGAAAACTATAACATCTCATCTTTGCCTCAGGAATTTCCTTTATTGACTTCATCCATTGACTTAAAGAACATCAAATTTAATCCAGAAGGACCTGTTCATTACATAGAGACAATGATTCTCCTCCAGTGTTTGCAAGACCTCGCCGTCTTCATGAAGATTAACTAAAAGCAGCAGAAGCAGAATTCGACATTCTCTTGAAGAATGGATCATCAGACCTTCCAAGTCTTATTGGGCTTCTCCGCTCCCCATCGGGTGCCAAAAAGGCCCCAGTGACTTGAAGGCCTTGTGTTGATTACAGATCTTTGAATGCCTTTACTAAAAGAGATGGATATACACTTCCTCACATTCAAAGCCTCTCACAACGTCTACATGGATCAGCAATCTTCAGTAAAATAGACCTTCAGAGGTCATACCATCAAGTTCCAATACGCCCGGAGGACATTTGAAATACTGCCATTACAACTCCTTTCGGCCTGTTTGAATATGTTTCTATGCCGTTTGGTTTGAAAAATGCTGGCCCTACATTTCAACGCATAATGGACTCCATTTTTCGACATCTCCCATTTATTTACATCTACCCTGATGTTTTGGTGATTTTTTCGTCAAGTGCAGAACAGCATGAAGAACATCTTGGGCAGTTTTTAAGCTTCTTCAAGAAAATTATTTCAAAATTTTCCTAACGGATAGTAACCAGACCTTTGTAGGAGCGGCCCTTCATCAGATGGTAGATAGACAGCCAGTGCCTATAGATTTCTACATCAAAAAGCTATCAGAACATCAAAGCAAATACTCAGCTTTTGAATGTGAACTTCTAGCAGCCTAATATTTTGTTCTTTATTTCAAACATATCTTGGAAGGAGGAAATGTCATCTTGTGCACTGATCACAAATCTCTCGTTTCAGCTTTCTACAGTAAGAATCAAGCAAAAAGTGATAAATATATATATAATTTTAACAGAATATCTCTTCAATGACCTACCTTAGAGATGCAGATAACATCGTAGCTAATGCCTTTTCCCGGATATCCTCGGTAACAGTAGATGCCTTAGATTTAACTCCTATCCCTCGTCTTCAATCAACGGATGAAGAAACTACCACTTTTCAGCCTAGTCTTCATTCTTATCCTCTACAAAATAATCTTCAAGTATGGTGTTATACCTCTTTAGCTTTTCCTCGACCATTCCAGCCAAAACATTGTCGTGACCAGATAGATCTTCAACAATTTCCATCAGATGTTTCATCCTAGAATTAGAACTTCTCTGCGTCTTATAAAGACTAGGTATTTCTGGCCTAACATGGATTGTGACATCAGAATTTTAGTTCGCTCCTGCCAACAGCGCCAGCTATCATCTCAGCACTCCTGTCATTATATATATATATATATATATATATATATATATATATATATATATATATATATATATATATATATATATATATATATATATATATATATATATATATATATATATATATATATATATATATATATATATATATATATATAATTTTATTATTTTCCTATAATTATTATTATTATTATATATTATTATTATTATTATTATTATTATTATTATTATTATTATTATTATTATTATTATTATTATTATTATTATTATTATTATTATTATTATTATTATTATTTTTTCATTTTAGTTATATTTATCTTTAATACTATCAACTTGAATAGAGGCTTCGCCCTTGTGATTGGTTGTGACAACTGTAAAAAAAAAAAAAAAAAAAAAATTTTTATGTAATCAAAAAGAAGCTTTTTTATTTCCATACTAAATTAAAACTGAAATATTTCGGTATACTTTTTCTCTCTCTCTCTCTCTCTCTCTCTCTCTCTCTCTCTCTATATATATATATATATATATATATATATATATATATATATATATATATATATATATATATATATATATATATATATATATATATATATATATATATATATATATATATATATATATATATATATATATATACAGGGTGATTCAAAATTATGGTAAAAATTTTTGGTAACTGATAAGAAATGCAAAAATAAAGGTAAAAGTTCTATAAAGGTATGACATAATGTGCTTAGTTTTCCGTCTGGCTGTCTGTATGTGTTTTTTACTAAATATTTTGTATCTACGAAACCAAGTAGGTTACAAACCTTATATTTGGGATGAGTACTGTTGTGTGTAGTGCTAATGACGACAAAAAGAAGTATCAAATTTACTATAAATTTAAAAATGGCGGCCGTTAAAAGTATTTGAGGCGACATTCCATGAAAGCGGATTACTTAGGTTAAAATGTTAAGGAACCAAAACACACCTATTCTTTGCAGAGAATCCAAATGGTATAACATTTAATTAATTATGATAATAAGGGAGAATGTAAATTTTAGTAATTGGAAACATCTCATTTAAATAATAACAACTCTTCCACAAACAGCTACTTCTTCTATTAAACATTTCAGCACATTGTTGACCAAAACAACCAACTACTGTATACAATAAATGCACTGTCTGTTTGTGTTACGCATTACAATGCAACTCATTGACTGTGTGTGTCTCTTACGTGTTTCTTTCGTTATTGAATATGGATCGTAATTACCACGTGTATTAATACTCTGAACTAGCTGACATGCATCTAATGTATGGGATGGCACGCTGCAATAGTTCTGCAGCAAGACATTTGTACCAAGAGAAATATCCCAACCGAATTTGTCCAAGCGCAAGGTTTTTTGCCACTATTCATCAACGCCTGCCTGAAACAGGGTATTTGCAGTCCAAAGAGCACACTAATGCAGGCAGACCCCGATCTACTAGGACTGTTGATTTAAAAGAATTAGTTCTTAATGAAATTTCTGAGCATCCTGAAAAGAGCACGCGAGAACTGTCAGTTTAATTCAAACCTATCTAGTATTTGGAGGTTACTACACGAGAAACAGTTACACCCGTACCACGTCCATCAGGTGCATACTCTATTGACACGTGACTATGCTCCTCGTGTTGTTATTTGTCAATGGTTTTTGAACAAATGTATTGACCCAAACTTTTTAACGAAGGTTTTATTTACCGACAGGCTCCTTTACAAGACCTTTATCGTTGCTGTTCATAACGGACACATTTGGGTAGACGAGAATCCTCATGCCATTAAATAGAATCGTTCACAACATCAGTTTTCAGTAAACATTTGTGCAGAAATTTTTCCTCCCAGGCTTAATGGCATAATCTACTTAAACTTTTTGAAACATGAGCTCCGTACCTTGTTTGATGATGTACCTCTTCAGTTGCGCCAAAACATGTGGTTTATGCATGATAGGGCTCCTGCACACTTTAGTGCTGCAGTTCGTGAACACCTGAATGAGACCTTTCCCAATCAATGGATAGGTCGAGGTGGCCCAGTTCCGTGGCCAGCAAGGTCACCAGACCTAAATCCTTTGTATTATTACCTTTGGGGACATTTAAAGACCTTAGTATACTCTTCTCCAATCGACACCGTTGAAGACCTACGATTAAGGATTATGAACGGAATTGAAACGATCAAATAGACTCCTGGAATATTTGAACGGGTCCGACAATCGATGAGAAGACGCATGGACGCGTGCATTACTGATCGGTGTTTCAATATCATTAGACTTTTGATCGTAGGTGCTTTAGAAACTATGTTTATGTTGTACAAAATTAAACCTATCATACAATAATAATATGTTTATTTACACCTCCTATTCCGAATGAGTTATTCGTTCCTCAAATACTTTTAACTTCCGCCATTTTTAAATTTAGAGTTTGTAACTTACTTGGTTTCGTAGATACAAGATATTTAGTAAAAAAAAAATACATACAGACAGCCAGACGGAAAACTAAGCACATTACGTCATACCTTTATAGGAACTTTTACCTTTATTTTTACATTTCTTATCAGTTACCAAAAATTTTTACCATAATTTTGAATCACCCTGTATATATATATATATATATATATATATATATATATATATATATATATATATATATATATATATATATATATATATATATATATATATATATATATATATATATATATATATATATATGAAAGACTTATATTTATCATAATGATTAAAATTTACGAATTATATAATTAATTATAGTGTCTGTGTTTGATAATTATAGATAGATAAATAATATAAATAAGTAGTTTTTAAAATAATAATAAAAGAAAATTTTAAATGCATTAAATTTAATTCTCTCAGTAAAATAAATTCCATTTATTACAATATACATCGGAATTTTTTAATTATTCTTGCATACAACTAGTGTTTGTTGGCCGAGCACCGGAATTCTTCACACCGCACCGCACCGCACCGCACCGCACCGCACCGCACCCCACCCATTGCGTCAACCAACTATACATACAACTCTTATTTGTTGCCAAAAAAATTTCTCTGCAATACAATCTAATTTTGTCTTTTTCTTCAGTTTTTATTAAATTGTTTCTATTTTTTACCATTTTGATATTTTTATTTTTACCATTTTATTATTATTATTATTATTATTATTATTATTATTATTATTATTATTATTATTATTATTATTATTATTATTATTATTATTATTATTATTATTATTATTATTAATTATGATTATTATTACTTATTATTATTATTATTTATTTATTTTATTATTATTATTATTATTATTATTATTATTATTATTATTATTATTATTATTATTATTATTATTATTATTATTATTATTATTATTATTATTATTATTATTATTATTATTATTATTTATTTATTATTATTTATTATTATTTATTATTATTTATTATTATTTATTATTATTATTTATTATTATTATTATTATTATTATTATTATTATTATTATTATTATTATTATTATTATTATTATTATTATTATTATTATTATTATTATTATTATCATTATTATTATTATTATTATTATTATTATTATTATTATTATTTCTCGTTTCTTTTCCTCCTTGGCTCTATTATCTTTTTTCCCCTTTTGGTTATTTAATTATCTTATTCTCCCTATTCGCATTTTCTCTTATTTATTCTAATTCATTTTTCCTTTTTTTTTTTTACTTGAAAATAAATCAAATTTCCTCTCCTTATATTTTTTGGGATTTTCGACACATTTTTCTTGAAACACTTTTTTTTCTTTTTCTTTTTTTCTTTCTTTCTTTTTTCTTTTTCTTTTCTTTTTTTTTCTTTTTTTCTTTTTCAAGGTCACACGTAAAATGGGGTCGCAAATTGTGTTTCGAGAAAGAGAAACCGCGCCTCAGGATATAACACTCTTACAATATCCGCAATTTTTCCTTTTTTAAATTTCCCGCCAAATCCTATCCCCCCTCTCCAAAACCCTTTCTCTTCCATTTCCACAAACCTCCCCCATCCCCTTGTTATAAAAATATTTCCAGATTTTTCCTTTATTTATTTTTTTTATTCTCTCTCTCTGTAATTTGTCTCGGTAAGAATTTTTTTGTTATTATTATTTTTTAAAACACTCGCATATCAAACATATATTTTTTTGTAATTTGTATCAGCAGGATTTATTTATTTTATTTTTTATTTTTTTTTACTTCAGTTTCTCCTTTTATCTTTTATTTTAAAAGCTGGGACCTAATTGGCCTACTTCTTTTTTTTGGGTGTGTGTGGCCAGGCCAACATTTTTGTGTTTTTTAAAAAGGCTTTCCTAATTTAGACATATTTCCTGTATTGTTGGGGATTGAAATTCATTATTTATATATATATATATATATATATATATATATATATATATATATATATATATATATATATATATATATATATATATATATATATATATATATATATATATATATATATATATATAAAAGATATATAAAAATATATATATAAATATCTCATATATGTATATATATATATATATATATATATATATATATATATATATATATATATATATATATATATATATATATATATATATATATTTTGTTGTATAATATTTATATATTTTGACTTTCAGGGTGCTTCGACATCTTTCAAATTGTTTACAGTATTTATTAGTATTATTGAAAGACCTCGTTATTTTTAAAAAAAAAAATTTTACGTCCATTTTTCATTTTCATTGTAATTTTAATAGCATATTATTATTATTATTATTATTATTATTATTATTATTATTATTATTATTATTATTATTATTATTATTATTATTATTATTATTATTATTATTATTATTAATGGCAAAAAGCATTATTAAAAGTAATTTTATCATATTGCACAATTTATGTCATTTATATTTGTAATTTTATTATAGATTTATTATAAATTTTAAAAACCATTCTTAAGTTATTTATATAATTATTTTAATTTATAAGATTTTATAATAATTTCAAAATTTACTCTTCTTTTCTTAATTCAAAAATTTTAATTTAAAATTTTTTTAAAATTTTAATCTTTGAAATTTATTTGAATTTAATTTTATTTAATTCATAAATTTTTATTTCGTCATATTAACATGATAGAATAAGTTTTTACATTAATATATAAAACAAATCCTTTATATTAACACGATACAATAAAAATCCTTTGTGTTAATATGATAAAATGTCTTTTTATTAAAATTATAAGGTAAATTATTACGTTAACATGATATAATATATCTTTATATTAAGATAAAATAAATTGGTACGTAAATTATTAGGTAAATTATTATATTAACATGATATAATATATCTTCAAATTAAGATGATAAAATAAATATGTACTTTAACATATAGAATTAATCTTTAATATTAACATGATTGAACAAAACTGTACATTAATATGATATAAATCTTTACATTAACATGATAGAATATATACAACTTTAATATGATGCAATAAATCTTTATTAACATGATGGAACATATTTTTGTATTGTGATATTAACATGATTGAATAAATATATTTTTATATTAACATAATATAATAATATAATATATCTTTCTATTATCGTGATAAGATAAATCTCTATATTAATATGATAGAATGAATCTTGATATTGCTATGATATAATATATTTTTATATTAGCATGATATAGTAAATCTTTACATTAGCATGATTGAATATATCAACATTAATATAATAAAATAAATATGTAGCAATATGAGTAGTAGGGGTCATTTGGACACCGTAGCCCGCCTCCTTTTTACCTTGACTGACCGCTGGTCATTTTGACCAACGGTATTTTTACCTGACCTTGAACTTTTTTGGGCAACCTGAATTTTTTACCTTAACTTTTTTTTTTTTTTTTTTTTTTTTTTTTTTTTTTTTTTTTTTTTTTTTTTTTTTTTTTTTTTTTTTTTTTTTTTTTTTTTTTTTTTTTTTTTTTATTTTATTTATTTTTTTTTTTTTTTTTTTTAAAGGCAACAACCTTGTTGACTTGCGTCCGCCATTTTGTTTTATAAAGCGTTTTGTTAATTTATTTTCATCGTCGGGATGAATCGCAAATTCATCGTCGCGTTCGTCGCGTTTAATCGTCGCAGTCATCGTCGTTGTCGCGTTTAATCGTCGCGTTTTTAATTCCGCAGTCGCCTCCACTGGCCCGAATCGCCCGTCGCATTTTATATATATATATATATATATATATATATATATATATATATACACTATAACTATATATATATACTCTTACCCATTCTACACATATATATATATATATATATATATATATATATATATATATATATATATATATATATATATATATATATATATATATATATATATATATATATCCTACACACACACACACACACACACACACACACACACACACACTCAACAACCATTTCTTTTCACCGTCATTTACATCTACACTTAAACTTCCTTACCACCTCAAGCCTTTTCGTCTTCAGCTGTTCGAGTTCTTTCCCGGTTATAAATCAAAATATATAGCCACCGAAAGGATACGAGCCCTTACCACGCGGTCAACTTTATGCCCTTTAGTCCCCAGGACCAAACGTGAGATCTGGTAATGAGATATTTTGAAATCAGGTCAATTTACCCGAGTCCGTGAATTCCCTATAATAATTATAATAATAATAATATATATATATATATGTATATATATAAAAAAAAAAAATAAAAAAAAAAAAAAAAAAAATAAAAATATATATATATATATATATATATATATATATATATATATATATATATATATAGCTAATAATATAAATATATATAATATAATATATGGGCGTGAGACAGTTTCGTTTGCGGTACATTTCGAAGTAGTTACACTTTTAAACCTATTTGAGATATCGTAAATTTTATTTGAATCCTTTTTAATTGAATTTTAATTATTTTAATTATTTTTATTTGAATTACTTTTATTATTTACGTATTTTTATTATTTTTATTTTATTTTTTGTTATAACATCTCTCATCCTGAGAATCACAACGTGAAACGTTGCATTGAATGCGATTCGTAAAAGCACGTGGCAGACGTCCGTGCTATTATTCTCTTTAATTCGAAAAATTTATTCATTTTATTTGAATTATTTTATTCATTTTTATTTGAATTATTTTAATTATTTTAATTATTTTAATTATTTGCGTAACGTAATTGAATCGAGAATCAATGTTATTTTGGTATTAGGTTTTGTCCAGCGAGCTAACACGTTTCTTTTTACTGTTCCAGTCAAGCCATAAACCAGACATGCGCATCTACAAAGCGAGAGAGAGAGAGAGAGAGAGAGAGAGAGAGAGAGAGAGAGAGAGAGAGAGAGAGAGAGAGAGAGAGAGAGAGAGAGAGAGAGAGAGAGAGTCAGTATATATATATATATATATATATATATATATATATATATATATATATATATATATATATATATATATATATATATATATATATATATATATATTATATATATAATATATATTAACCTTGTTTGACCATGATATTTCGGCCTTGACCTTGCCGGATACCCTATACCCAACCTACACATAGCCTAAACCTGCACCTAACCTGACCTAACCTAACCTAACCTAACCTAACCTAACCTAACCTAGCGTACACCTACACATAGCCTACACCTATCCTACACCTGCACCTAGCCTCCACTCCGCCTTGAGCTCATCCAGGTAACTGACCTAGCCTTTGGTAGGTATCTGTGCTAACATGAGGTCATGTAGGAACCTGACCTGTATGGATCTATCCTAACTTATTTCCATCCGTGCACACACACACACACACACACACACACTTATACTTATACACATACACACTTATACTTATATACACACACACACATATACTACACATATACACACATTCACTATGACACTTCTACACAATTCAATATGACACTTACATGTACCCATAGACACTTACATTTTACACTTATACGCAAGCGGTCACAAACACACACACATACACACACCCACTTACACTTATACACACATTCACTATGACACTTACACTCACCATAGACACTTACACTTACATTTACACTTATACACATGTATAAACACACGACCAACCCTTTGGTCTTCCATGGGTCAATTTTAGCCCATCCTAATTTTAGGCACTTAAACATTTTTATTAAAAACTATACTCTACAGACCTTAAAGCAGTAAATCAGTAGAGCAATAGAGGTGTTAACTAACACCTAGGGGGATTAGTATCATGCTTTTGTTTTACTGTTTACTGCAACCTATATTTCCTGTTTTAACTTACATGTTTACTGCTTTGCTCACATATTTATTAACATTACATACCTTAAACAGTAAATCAGTAAATCAATAAGTGTTAACTAATAGCAACAAGGGGATTATTATGCTTTTGTTTTACTGTTTTACTGCTTTAACTCATGTTTTACTGCTTTAACTTATGTTTTACTGCTTTAACTCACATATTTATTAACATTACATACCTTAAAGCAGTAAATCAGTAAATCAATAGATGTGTTACCTAACACCAAGGGGGGATTAGTATGCTTTTGTTTTACTGCTTTACTGCTTTAACTCATGTTTTACTGCTTTAACTCATGTTTACTGCTTTAACTCATATGTTTTACTGCTTTAACTCACATATTCATTAACATTACATACCTTAAAGCAGTAAATCAGTAAATCAATAGAGGTGTGACCTAACACCAAGGGGGGATTAGTATGCTTTTGTTTTACTGCTTTACTGCTTTAACTTTCTGCTTTACTGCTTTAACTTTCTGCTTTACTGCTTTAACTTTCTGCTTTACTGTTTTAACTTTCTGCTTTACTGCTTTAACTCATATATTTATTAACATTATGTTTTTTATTTTGTTTTAATACTTTTTATTTATTTTTATTATTATTTTATTTATTTTTATTATTATTTTTATTATTTTTATTTTTTTTTATTTTTATTATACTTTTAGTGTTATTTACTTCATGCCTATTGTTATTATTATTTAGAACACACACACACACACACACACACACACACACACACACACACACACACACACACACACACACACACACACACACACACACACACACACACACACACATACACTTACACTTATACACACACATTCACTATGACACTTATACACACATTCACTATGACACTTACATTTTACCCATAGACACTTACATTTACACTTATACACATGCGGTCACACACACATTCACTATGATACTTATACACACATTCACTATGACACTTACATTTGTCCATAGACACTTACATTTACCCCTTACTGAATTTGCCCACACTCACACAGATTTACTTACACACACAGATTTACTTACACTCACACACAGATTTACTTACACACAGATTTACTTACACTTGCACACAGATTTACACACACACACACACACACACACACACACACACACACACATACACACCCACGCACACTCACTTACACATATAACGTATAATTTATTAAAACATTTTATGTTTTAATTAAACACGTACATTTATATTACTCATTCAAATATAACTAAAATTATTTCAAAGTTTCTTAAAACTTCTATAATAAATCAATCATTATCTTTGAGCAAAGAATTTATTATTAACTGTTAATACTTTTTGTTTATAAATTTTATAACTATCAAGTTTTAAAGTAACTTTTACTAAAATTTTATGAAATTTTATTAAAAACATATATTTTACGTACCTTAAAGCAATAAATCAGTAAATCAGTAAGGCCAGCCCCTAGCACCCCTCTACATCAAGCTATGCCACGTTTTGTTCTATTGACTTACTGCTTTACATCATCTTTAGCCATGTAATAAGTATAAAATAACAAAATAAGTTCTTCTCTGCTAACATAACATGTATTTTATTAAAATCATTCTAAGTTTTTATTTAAAAATAACAATTATTCACTTACATTTATATTATTCACTCGATGTTAACTAAAAATATTTCAAAGTTTTTTTAAATAATTCGGGTTTTCTTTATTATTATTATTATTATCTATGTACATTGACAATCCATCACGAGAAAACACAACAACCCGCACTCCTTACAGATACGAAACTGACCTCTCTCTGTAAAATGTGTTGAAATAACTACTTTAGGTCTAAATTTAGGATAATCCTTTTGTAACCCGGGCGATTTAAGCCCTAATTCCAGGTCAAAATATATTTCAAACTGACCTTTTTCTGTAAATGTGGTGCAATAACTACGTTAGACTAATTACAGGCTAAATTTAGTTCTTTCTTTTTTGTGAACGGGCTAATTTAATCCTATGCCAGGTCAAGGTAATCTGTATAGACAGAATCATTGTTATTATTATTTTTATAAATATATTTCCAAACTGAAACATGCTGGATCCGGAAAGATCCTTTAAGCAGGTAAAAAGGAAATGTTTTCCTTACTTGTGATTAATTTAGGGTAATCCCTTATCTCTATATGACCTCATATGTGATTGGTCGAGAATTATTTTATCGTCTTTTGAAAATTAACGTTGTTCTTTAAACTTATATTTGAGCAGGTGTGTGTTTTATTATCTTTAGACCCAAAACTGTTTAAAATCATAGTCATTTGGCTGACTGACGGTGCACAGGATTATCTGATTTGTATTAAAATTTTATTTTTACTAAGTGTATATCATATTTATAATAAATACTTACATTGAGGAATAATTATTAATTTCACTAGAATAGATAATAAATTAATTCACTAGTTCATAAGCTAACCACCAGGGCTTAGCATGAGCCCCACCCGCAAAGGCAGCCAACCCCGCCCGCCAGATTGCGTCCCCGCCGCCGCGCGTGCGCCGCAGGCGCAATATTTCCCCGCGCGAATGATATATATATATATATATATATATATATATATATAACAACATACTTATATATATATATATATATAATATATATATACTAACTATATATATATATATATACTATATATATATATATATATATATATATATATATATATATATATATATATATATATATATAAATCATTCGCTCGATATTGCGCCTGCCACACGCGGCGAGGCGAGGCCCCACGTGATCTACTATAAATCTAGTGAATTTATTATTATCTATTCTAGTGAAGTATGTAAGCCATTTATTATAAACTTAGTAAAAAAATAAAACTGCACAGCTACAAATCGAATGGCACTATGCACCATGCTAAGTGACATGTTACAAAATGATTTGAATTCTAAAGATGGCAAAACACACGCCTGCTCAATACAAGTTTAAGAGGCGTTGAGCGAACGACCCAAATCGACAATCACACGAAGACCATACTAGAAGATAGTACTGACCATCTGGCTTGAAACATTTCCTTTACCTAGCGAATCTTTCGATCCAGCATGTTTCAGTTTGTGCTGACTATAAAAACAATAATAACGTGATTTAACTGTCTATACGGGATGCTGACCTGTGTGCGCCCAGAGCCAACCGTCACAAAGAGCTTGGCCCAGGCCTGATTCAGGCCCCTGGCCCCGTAGTTTTCCCACGGCCCACGAAAAGGTCAGTTTACAGTATATTTTGACCTGGGATCTTACTCAGGCCCATCTATTTAGACCTAAAGCCAGCTTACATTCGGTTTCTGTTGATGGTAATCAGCCTAATACAGACTCAATAACAATAACTTAATAAAGAGAAGGCAGGCCCAAAAAAACAATATTTGGATGTATCGAAGTGAATAATATAAATGCAGTGAACAATTGTTGACGCAAAAACTTAGAATGTTGCTACAGCGTTGATAACGAGAAGGCTATTTGTTATTTCTGCGCCATATTCGATGTGCTGTGGGATCAATAAGTGAAGCGTGACGCTTCCGCAGAGGTGTTACTGATTTGTGCAAACACGTAAGCCTATGTTTTAAGAATTTCATAAGAGTACAGTAGCCGCAAAACGATAGTGTCATTATAAACAAAAGTGACCAACAGTGTAATAAATTCTTTGCTCAAAAAATGACCAATTGTTTATTATAAGAAGTTTTTAAGACTTTGAGTAATTTTGGTTATATTTGGTGGTATTAAATGTGCGTGTTGTGTGTTTTAATAAGTCGCGCGTTGCGCATGTGGCCGAAGTGTGATGTATATGTGAGAAACGCTGCCGTGGCTGTGGCTGATAGCGCAAAGTGTGTACCGTGACCCGACAGCTGCTCATTGATAGTCTGTGGGCATCTGTGTTTGAGTCGCTAAAATGCGTGTCATGTGCAGTGTAATATCAAATGTGAGTGTGCATGAGTTTGAAATGTAGTATTCGCGAGTGATGGTCATATAAGTATCATGTGAGTGTGTGACCTGTGAAAATGTGGTGATCAGGCAAATGTAGTCGCCAAATATTGACATAAGCTGTCATAGTAGTATTGTAGTGTGTTTGTAATGCGTAACCAGCAGCTGTGTGGTAATGTCAATCAGTAATGTGTGTGTTTATGCGTGTGCGTGTGATAATGTGTGAGTATTGTGTGTAATTGTGTTTACAAATGACCAGAAGCAGCTAGGCATGTAAGCAAGTACTGTAAAAATAAAAGTAACAAAAACAACCAAAGAATAATAAAGCATAAAGCAAATAAGAAGCAATAATAAAAATAAATAAAAGTATTAGCTAAAAATAAAAACACTGTGCCAATAAGCGCTAAGTTAAACAGTTAAAACAGTAAATGAAGATAAGCGACCAGCTGAAATAAAGCGTGCTTTGAAGATAAGCAATAAGCTATGGTTAAAGCATCAAAGCGGTAAACAAGCTCTCCCTGTAGGTCACCTCTATGTTACTGATTTACTGCTTTTGGGTATGCTGTGTTGCTGGTATGTGGTTAAAACAGTAAAGCTATATGATTAAAGCTGGTAAAGCTGACGTGGTTAAAAAGCTGGTAAACAGTAAAACAGAAAGCACTAATCCCTGCCAAAGTGATGGCGCACCCTCTATTGATTTACTGATTTACTGCTTTAGGTATGTAATGTTAACTCATATGATTGCAACAAAACTATAGTTAAAACACAGTAAGGCTGAGTCGCAATGGCAGTTAAAAGCAAGCATACT
>JABUQX010038993.1:0-5000 GCA_015478945.1 Trachelipus rathkii
ATCTAATTTTTACTGTTATTAAAAGATTTAAGATAACATCAAAATATGTTGCTTCCTCCTATTTATTTTAAACTTAATTATTGTCATAAAGAACTATAAGAGAGTAATAATATAGAATATATATAATGTAATAATATATATTATAATATAATATACTAATGATATATTAAATAAATATAATATAAATATTAATATTAAATATATATTATAATTATATATAATATATATATATATATAATTATATTAATATAATATTATATAAATATAATATAGAGTATATATAGTATTAATAATTCCAGAACATCAATTATGCCCAGTACGTATTATAGGGCATCGCAACGCAGATTAAGGATTTAAGGTCAGACTATGCGGCTCGAGACAGATCCATATAGGTTGGACTATCGATTAAGAACCTAATATCTTAGCTAGCTCAGGTAGGTTAAGTTTTTGCTAAAAGAAAAAACACATAAGGGATAATAATATTCTAGTGTTTATATATTCGCAATTCACAATGATGGACAAAAATCGCCCTTTAAAGTAGTGACCTCTAACTGAACTCTTATTATAGAGTTACTGAGAGTGCGTCAAGTACCAACTCTAACAACTTATGACCGAGTGACAATAGTTAGTCGAAAGATGTGTATCATGAGGAGTAGCTCTATACATTATATGAGAAATAGCGATTCTGATGATGCAGATAATGTTATCAAATACATGATAAATAAAGACAGGTAAAATTGCTACAATGATATTTACGTTGAATCAAATTTACTATTATACATTTAATACACGTGATTATCACTCTTATTAATAATGGGAACAGATCTACTATCACAATAAAAATATATAAAAAAAAATCACGGATCCTCATTGCTCGAAATATCCATACCTAAAAACTCACAAGAGTCTGAGGCTAGCGTCAGACGAGCCTCACTTTGGCACTGCTAATCACCTCATCTGTTGAGTCATGACAATTAGTATATAATATAAAAATATATCATATATACAGTAATTATATATTAAATTTTAACATATATATTATATATGAATATATTATACCTACCTGTAAATACGCTGTAGCGCTTAGCCGATCATAATTCATATATATATATATATGCATCGAAGAGTTAGTATATAAGGAGTTTGTAAATATATAAGGAGTAAGGATGCCAGAGCAGTATATTATGAATATTAATATAGAATAATAAATATATATATTAGTATATTTATATTAAAATTTATATTTTTTTTTGTATCTTAGGTAAAAGAAATGATTTTGCAAATATATTTTTTTTTTAAAATTTTTTATAGGTCTCTGTTTATATTCGAATCGTTGATAATCGTGAAAAAATCGATTATCAAAAATATCGAATGATATCGGTGTATCGATAATCTGAACATCCTTCGACAGGGTTCTCAATCCTACACGAAGAAAGAAGTCTAGATTGTATTATTTTCGTAAGAGTTCTTTTATGTTTTTGTTGAAAAATATAAACTTAA
Source organism: Trachelipus rathkii (assembly GCA_015478945.1). Taxonomy (NCBI): domain Eukaryota; kingdom Metazoa; phylum Arthropoda; class Malacostraca; order Isopoda; family Trachelipodidae; genus Trachelipus; species Trachelipus rathkii. The sequence continues at coordinate 1,501 of JABUQX010038993.1, forward strand.
AATGTACAAAAATCAATTAAAGAAAAATTCAAATAAAATTTTTTATTCCATTTTTGTACATTAAATGTTTATAGTTTTAATACAGTAATTTACATGATCAGAAGAAACGGAACTCACATTACCATATAAATATGATATATATATATAATATATAAAATATAAATTAATAATATAATATATATATAATATATATATATACTTAATATATAATATATATAATAATATAATATTATGTAGCATGTAATAATATAAATATATATTATTATATAATAGTAATATATATATATATATAATAATATATATATATATATAAATGTATATATACTATATATAATTTAATATATAAATATATTATAGTATATATATTATATATATATATATTATATATATATATATATAAAATAAATATATATATATAATTATAAATAATATAGCAATAAATAATATATAATATATAATATATATATAATATATATATAATTAATAATATATATATATAATATAATATTATATTATATAATAAATATATATATATTATATATATATATAATATTATATAATAATATATATATAATATATATAATATTTATATATATATAGTATATGATATATATATATAATATATATTATATATAATATATAATATTATTATATATATATATAGTATATATATATATATATATACATAGTATATTATATATTAATATATATACTATAATATATATATATAAATATATGATAATAAATATATATATATAATTATATATATAATATAACTATATATATATAATATATATATATATATATAATATATATAATTAATATATATATATATAAATATTATATCATTAAATATATTTAATATTACTATTCATAATTATATATCATTGGTATGATTATTATTACTTTAATCATCGATTATTAATAAGATTTTTATATTTATTATTATATTATTATTATTCATTATTATATTATTATTGATTATTATGATATTTATTATTATATTATTAGTATTATCTATTAGTATTATTATTAATAAAATTATGATGTATATGATATTATATTATTATATGATTAATATTACTAATATTTATATATTATTATTATTACCATTATATTATTATTAATATATTATTAATATTATTATTATTCATTATATTAATTATTATATTATTATTTTTCTTCTATTATTAGGTATTATGAATTATTATTTCATTTTTATTTTTTTAACATTAAATAAAAAAATTTAAAGTCGATTAATATATATAATTATAGATATATATATATATATATATATAATATATATATAATATAATATATAATATATATTTATATATGCAATTGTATTTTATATATATTTAAATTTTTAAAGGAATAAAAATGGAAATAATATATCTCACTTAGTATGATAGATATGTATAGCTATATAGTATAATTTTTTTTTTTTTACAGACTCGACCACCGCTCACGGGCAAAAGCCCTATTCAAGGAGGGTGTATATATATTATATATAATATATATATATAAATTATAATATATATAATATAATATATATAAATATATATATTATAATATATATATCTCTATAAATCATAAAAACATTAGGAAAGATAAATCGATATTCATTTTAGATCAAAAAAAAATAGTTTGTAAGAAAATAAAGTTCTCAAATTTCCTCATAAGATTATAATTGTTTAAAAGTTCATTATTTCATTTAACAACTTTTGTTCTTCACTAAATCCAGTCTCTCCTCTCTCTCTCTCTCTCTCTCTCTTCTCTCTCTCTCTCTCTCTCTCTCTCTCTGTTCACTCTCCTCTCTCTCTCTCCTCCTCTCTCTCTCTCTCTCTCTCTTCTCTCTCCTTTCTCTCTCTCTCGTCTCTCCCTCTCTCCTCTCTCCTCGTCTCTCTCTCCTCTCTCTCTCTCCTCTCTCTTCTCTCCCTCATCTCTCTCCCTCTCTCTCCTCTCTCTCTCTCTCTCTCCCTCCTCTCTCTCTCTCTTCTGCTCTCATATTTCTACTATCTAATCTATCTATCTATATCTATCTATTATTTATAAACTGATACACTTATCATTACGATCTATCTGATCTATCGTATCTATCTATCTATCATCCATCTATCTATCTATCTCGTTATTCAAAGCTTTATTAACTGATATATCTCGATTTTTTTTCTGCTCTGGATTCTTTCCACATTCTTGATGTATTATTCTAAAATCTTTCTCTGATGATACCAGAATAAATATATATATATTATATAATATTATATATTATATATAGTATATATATAATATATATATTATATTATTATATATACTATATATAATATACATATATTAACTGTAATATATATATATAATATATCATATAATATATATATATATATATAATAATTATATATATTATATATAAATATATAGTATACTATATATATATATATATATATATATATATATATAGTATATAATAATATATATACTGTGTAAGTCTTAACAGTATACTATATATATATATATTTATATTATATATATAATATAAATATATATTATTAATATATATATATATAACTGTAATATATATAAAATTATAACTGCTATATATATATATAATATAATATATATATATATATAATATATTATTATCAATTAATATATATATATATATATACTATATACTATGCAACTGTATGTCATGCATATCAATATATGTTTATCATATATATATATTTATATATATATATATATATACTATATTATATATAATATATATAATATATATATATAAATATAAAAATATATATTTTATATTATATGTATTTATAATAATACAAATCTATCGTAATATACATCTATAATATTTCTAAACTTATATATATATATAATATAAACAATATATATTTGTTTTAGAATATTAACCCTTTATTAGAAACAGCTCAGCTCGAGTTCCATTAGAAATCGATCCGCGATCCTGTCTTCCGTTTTTTATAAAGAGTTTCAGGACAATAAAATGTGGCTGGATACACTCACATACACACCCAACCCACGACAACCTTTACATATATATATAAAAAATATATATAATATATCATATATATTTATATAAAAACAATACATATATTTTTTATATAAACTATATTAACTAATTTTTTCTTTTTTTTTTTTGATAAAACCAGATATTCCCATCCCATATACTGATACTGATTTTAACAGGATAGCATAAGGAATGGTTTTGTGGGTCATGAAGTAACGTCTTTAACTTAAGGAGTTCCAAAATCCATATACTTAAAACTTACCAATCTGTTATCCAGGAGTGATTTGAAATGAGAAAATAAAGTTATGTCTAGACATCTGTACACGGAAATAGAAAGAATTAAAGGAGCAGAGAGGATCAATTACGAAATGAAGTAGTAGAGGTTGATAAGAACAGGACCGCTCAAAGAAACCACGTATTGACAAGAAGGATGAGGTGGGTCATATCCACAGCAGTCGGTTTAGGAATGATA
>JABUQX010038993.1:10000-32024 GCA_015478945.1 Trachelipus rathkii
CCGATTAAACTACAAGGGTTTTCACCTCCATACCCTGACCCTTGAGAGAGCGTTATATAAAAAAAAATAAAGATATTATATATATATATGATATTATATATATATATTATGTATAAAATGAGAGTATACAATAATTATTACATATAGATATATATATATTATATATTATTATATATGATAGGTATATAAATCAGATATATATATATATGATATATATATATATATAATTATAATTGTTTTAAGCATACTCTAATATATAAAATAAATTATATATATATGAATTGATATAGATATTATATAATATATATATAGTATAATATATATATAATAATATATATATATATATATATATATATAATATATACTAATAATAATAGAAGATTAGTAGTTTTGGAAACAAGAAATAGAACACTTTCCGTTACATTTTATCAAGCAAATATGGATAAGAAAAACTAATGTTTTTTTTTTTTTTGAAAAAATTTCGTCATAAATTTTTTTTCCCAAAATAATAATAAAATTAGCAATATCGTTTTGCTTTTAAATTTAATTTCTTATTCTTGGAATTTGTTACTGACAAACAGGAAATATGTGCCTACATAACTGTTATCAGTTTGGATTAATTACTTTTAAATTATTTAATGCAATAGTTCGTTTTGAAGTTTTTTTTATTCAAACTTTAATAAAATTTTGCTTTAAATACATTTTATCCAATATTCATATCTATATTTCTGTGATATATTTATTTGTCTAAATCTTCATTAGATAAACTTAGTAAATTTTAATTTCAAATAGTTTAATTAAATTTATTTTGCTCCCTTTGAAAATATATTAATTAGTCATTTTCAAAATCATATAATTTTAAAATTATAATGTTATTTTCATTGTGATCTTTGTGGAAAGGGGTTTCTATTATTATTATTAGGTCTGTAATAATAATTTCAATTATATTTTTCATTTTAAAATATAATTATTATCAGAAACATTTTTACTAAAAACAATTTCATTAAAAGAAAAAACCTCATTTTTATTATAAAGATTTTATTAAAAAACATTTATTTTTTTTAAAAAGCATATTCATTTTCTACATAAAAAAAATTTCATTACAAACTCACCAATCTTTCGTCCAAAAATATTTGCTAAAAACCTTCATCTGACCTTTCTTTGTCAATTTTAGAAGTAATATTTTTTAGTTAAAAAAATAAATAAACAAAATCTAAAATTTACTGTGAATGATTTCTGAATGAATAATTTCATTCATTTTTATTTAAAAAAAATTATCTTACAAAAAGTTTTATTTTATTAATACTATTATGTCATAAATACATTTTCATTATAATTGAAATACTTCTTTTATTCAATACATTTTCATCGAACTCAGGTTTTAAATAAAAATAACTTTTAGTTAGTTTTCAGCACCTTACTGTCAAATATATGTATTTTTTATAAATACTGAAGGAATGTTTTATTGCTGTTAACAATATCGCGAAGCATGTGCTTCTTCAAAAAACCGCACCGCCACCTCCCGCACCGCCCCAAAGTGAGCGCACCACGCATCACACAAACCAAAAGTCACTAATTAGTCTAATCGAGCTCGCGCACACGATTTTCCATGATTTTAAAAACGCACCAGAACCAGGAGTCCAGGACAATAATATTGGTGCGGCACCCGGAAACGCACCGCACGCGCACATACTCAGTCGGTGCGGTCGGCGCAGCCCAATTTCAACAGTACATTTACATCCATTGAACTCTTATTATGTTGATATTGGATTAATTGGTCTCTAACTCTCTCTATTTATACATATATCTTCGACAATTGGTTGACATCAGGACATAATAAGGTGAGACGAATGATGCTATGCCAATCAAAATTTTCTTCATATAAATGCGGAATCTATTCATTTTTATTAAGAATGATTACAAAATCGTATAAGTGACTGTAAATTATATTGTACTTGTTATAAGTTGTTATTTCAACTTCAGTACTTTAATTTAGTTGAATTATTCTAAAAATAATATATAATTAATAATATAATTAATATAATAAATATTATTAATTTTAATACGAATAAAATTAAATTGAATTAGTGTGAAATTTAAATTAATAATAAAAACATCTATATAAATGTCATATACATCGTAATAAAATATAATACACTTAATAAAAAAAATAATATTGCGAAAAGATTAATAAAGTTACTAGTAATTTTGAAATTTTCATAAACACGACTTGTGTTATTTAACACAGTTATTTATGCTGATTATCATCTGAAATTTAATATTTTTTAATGAATTAAATACAATTACATTCTTAATTTCTTTGTCATTAAATACATTTTTCAAACAATTATTTTTCAATCATAAATTAAATGTAAAATGAAAAATTTAAAACATTCTTTAAATACACTATATCTTTTTAAAATAACATCGTAACGTTTTCGATTAAAACATAGATGTTGATAAATTCATGTCCCTTTTATAGTTAAATACTAGTTGCATTATGTGTATTTTAAATATATATCAATTAAATTTAAGACCAAATTGTTTATTAGGCCCATTCTGAATTATTTGTTTTATTGTTTCAAAAACAATATAAGATAATTTTCATCTACACATAAATTAATCAACCACAATTTTAATTAAACTAACGTGTCTTTTATATTTTTCCTTACTTAAAAAATATATTAAAAAAAAGTAAAAATAAAAGTAAAAAGAAAGTAAAAATAAAAAAGTAAAAAAAAAATAAAAAAGCTAAAAAAAAAAAGTAAAAACAAAAAGTACATCAATTAATGTCCAAAGTTTATTCTACCTAATTGTCTTTCATTTTGTGTTTTCATTTTTATCAAGATAATCCATAAAGTTTTTTTTATATTTAATTTCAATAATTTCAAAAAAAAAATCCTTTTTTTTTTTGGAAAATTTTTTTTTTTTTTTTTTTTTTTTGTTTTTACACTGAAAGGTACTGCATTTGTTTGCCAGGTTTTGAAATGTGCCCCTCGAATTAGATTTTCAATTAAAGACCGTCCCTATTTCCAGACAACCACATTTTTTTTGGGGTCTATGAATTAATGTCAATTAATTGTAGTTTATCTTCTTTTTTTTTTTTTTTTAGGATTTCCAATTACCAGTTTAATGCCTTATTCTTTCTTTCAACTTGTATTTATAAACTCTATGTTTAATTTTTCTTTAGGGAAGTTTTATTGTATTTTTGTTTTGCTTTTAATTTTATTTCTCATTAATTATTATATTGAGAATTAAAAAAATTTTTTTTAAAAGTTTTTCTTGGCTTAAATAATTTTTTTTTAATGTTTAAAAATAAAAATTGATACTTAAAATTCGCGTTATTCTGCAACACGCTAAATAAATAATAATACATAAATTATATAATATATAGTATATATGATAATATATATATATTATAAATAAAATATAATAATAATTATCATATAATAGTATATAATATATATATATATATATATATATGATATATATATAATAATAAAATATAATATAATATAATATATTATATATATATAATTATATAAATTTATATATATATTTATATATATATGTATATATATTATAATATATAATATATATATATATACTATATTATATACTAAAATTATATTATATAAATTATATAATATAATATAAAATAGGTAATGAAAATAAAGTTTTTTATTTGTTTTTTTTTTTGAAAAAAACCGTTTTTTTTAAACTAAAATGTTTTTTTATGTTTTTATTTTAAAAATACTCTTTTTATGTATATTAAAGAGGTTTTAAATTATACAGTAGTACCAATAACCTTCTGGCCTAAATTATTGCTATTAATCGGATTTTATATATACACGTAAGTATGGTGTGTATAAGTATATATATATATAATCATATATATATTATATAATATATATATATATATATATATATATATATAGATATATATATAAATTATATATATATATTATATTATAATATATATGATAAAAAAAAAAGGATGGTAAACAGGTGGTTTTGGTTAGGAGAAAATGAGAATGGTAGGAAGGGTGATTGATTCTGTGAGGGGAGAGGTATGTGTGTAAGTATACTCTTCTTTAAACACACAAGGTTCCATAAGTATATCTAGAGTTGTGTACGTAAGATGTATGAAGTGAAAGTATATGATTGGATTTTGTGCTTGGTGAAGAAGGAATGTTGAAGGTATGGTGTTGGATGTTAAATCAGTGAGGGTTTAGGAATGGGATTATAGGATCATTATGTGACCTATGTAAAATAATGTTAGTGGGGACTTGGATGAAGAAGAAGGTGATACGAAAAAGAAGTGTGTAAAATTAAGAGTGAGAAGTTTAGTGAACAAAGGTATAAGGATAAGTATGTAAGAACGCTCGCAAGTAAACTAGTATGAGAACAAGTTGAAACTGAATAAAATTGGAACAATGAGGAAAGCATTTGGAGCAGTGCAAAGAGTATTGGTGTGCTAAGTAGGAAGTAAGAATGTTAACAGTGAGGGTGGAATGAAGAGTGATGCAAGCGGTTACAAGTACAAAAGAAGCGTGGTTGAATGTATAAAGGCCAATGATGAAATAAAAGAAAGATGCTTGGAATATATAAGGAGGAAAAAACGGAATGCTAAAAGAGCATAAATAAGAGAAAAGAAGAGTAAATGAACAGTTTGGAGGAGGAATGGGGACATACAAGGGATAGGAACTCTTCTGGAGGAAGCGCGAAAGGTAAGATTAGAATAAGGGGAAACCTGCTCAGAATAATGAAAAGGGATGGTGTTTGTAACTGATGAAATGGATTGTGAGTGGAGTGTGGGAAGAACACTTTGAAAAAATTTGTATAATAATTGCGTAAAATAAAGAGGTGATTAATGACTGTGTGTGGGTTGATGGTACAAGAAGGAATATGTATTTTGGGGAGGTTATTAGCTAAGAGGAGGAAATGGGTAGAGTGAAGAAGTTGAAGAATGGTAAAATCTGCAGGTATACGATGAATTAATGGGAATGATCAGAACGGAGGCAGAGATGGTGATGTGATTGGATCGTGAAGTTGTGTAATAAAGCGCTTAGGAGGATAGTTTCGAGGGTTAGAGGAGAGCAAATAGTATCTTATGTAAGGTAAGGGAGTTTAAGGGAAATGTAGAAATTAATAGGGTATTTAGTTTATTGAGTGTTGTAGGGAAGATATATGCTGGTGTTTGTCGAAAGAGTGCGCCCGAGTGACTGAAGGACTGATTGGTGAAGAACAAGGTGCATTTAGGAGTAGTAGAGGATTGTGGATCAATCTTAACATTGAAGCAACTGATAGGAAAATGAGGGAGAGGAAAATAAATTGTATTTAGATTTTAATGGATTTGCACAGGGGAGATAGGGTTAATAGGGAAGAAGTCTATGGAGGTGTTAGTGATATATATGTGTTGGTCGATAGGCTGCGGAATGGAATCAAAAGTCATGTATGAAAAAAAAAAACCCGGCGGGGGAAAATTAGTTGGAAAAAAAAAAAGCGCCGTGTGTAAGAATAAATGGGTCAAAGTGATTGGTTTAGTATTAATGCGGAGTGAGGCAGGGATGTGTTATGTCCCTTGGTTATTCAATTTGTATAATGGATGAGGTTATGAAAGAAGGTGGGCGTGACAGGAAATGGGTTAGAATGATGGAGATGAGTGGAGGTGCCCTACCTATTTGTATGCGGATGATTGGTTTTGTGTGTGGCGAATCTGAGAGAGTTTTTGAGAGGATTGGTAGAGAGATTTGGCAGGTGTGAAAAGGAGGGTTTGAAAGTAAACGTAGATAAGAGTTGTGAGTGTGTGAGTGAGGAAGTCCTCAGTGTGAAAGTTATGTTAGAATGGTGAGCAGCTGGAACATGTCTGAGTTTAAATTTTAGGGTATGTGTTGGATGAGAAAGGGACGGATGATGCAGAGTTTAGTAGAAAGTTGTGAATGGCAAGAAGATGGCTGGTGCAATAAATCGCTTGGTGAATGTAAAGGACTAAGTCTTTGTGCGCTAGGGTTTACATGACAGTATATGTAGTTACCTGTGTTATTGTATAGTAGTGAGACTGAGGTCTGGAATAAGCAATACTAGATCTACAAGTTCAATGTGTTCAATTGCAATCTTAGGGGCATGCTGGTGTGAGAAGAATTGAATAAGAATGAGGAATGAACATATTAGAGAGTTTGTGTGGTGTAAGGGGTTAGCGAGAGAATAAATGAAAGTATGTTAGATGGTTTGGTCATGTGAAAAGGAGATGATAGTCGTTTTTTTTAGCGATGCATAGTGGCGCAGGTGTGTTGAACCGACCGGCTGGGAGAGACAGAAAAAGTGGATTGAGTCAGTAAACGAATGTCTGAAGGAGAGAACATGTGATCTTGGCAGAGGCGAAATAAAGGTGCATAATAAGAAGAGAATGGCGGGGTTTTTGTGAGGGGTATTTGTTGGCCTACCGTGGGCAAGGATAAACCCTTACAATCCGACGATTTACCTGAGTGAGGTCCCGCAGTCCTGTGAAGCTATAGGGTGGATTTCCTTGACTGCGACGAAGTCCTACTAATGTAATGGTACAAGCAGGATGGGGGGGTATAGGCGGGCTTTCTTTTCGACTTTGTCATATTCTTCTACTGCCCTTTCTTTCTTCTGATGCCTTGTACGCACCTTACCGAACAGTTTGAGGGGAGAAAAGTAGATGAAAATATAAATATATATAATATAATATATATATATTAAATTATATATATAATAGTATATATATATATACTATATATATTATATATATATAATACAGATCATGTGAAATGTAATAATTATACGCCCTAGAGCAGCGGTGCTCCAACTTTTTGATCGCGTACCCCTAAAACGAAAATAATTATAAGCTGTACCCCTTAACTGTAATAATATAATTAACAATAATAATAATTATATATAATAATATATGTTATAAATAATATATTAAATAGATATATATATATATAAAATAGTTATATATATATAATATATATATATATATATTTAATATTGATATAATAATATATATATATATAATATATAAAAGAATATTATATAATTATATATAATATAACCTAAACGTCAAAATAACGGCACCACTAGGGTAGTGTCGGCTCGCAGGACGGAAGGCCCCTAACTTCAAAAATCCACATCAAACAGCAGACGACAGCATCATGTAACTATGTACAACCCTGCAGAGAATTGCTGCAGTATTTAGGCCGCACCTGCGATAATTTATGGAAGAACATGAACCAGATACTAGACCTGAAAAAGGTGGGGGTATAATCCGGAGAGGGATCATCACGTAACCGCAGCGATTCCGAAACTGGAAAGATAGTGGCTCAACTGTCAATAGATAGTGCATGCAGATACCAACACTCCAACGCCGAAGGGACACGGTCCGGGCATTGGTCGACGGTTAGCACGAAACGATTGCAAACTGGTGCTACCAGTACCAGCAAACCTGACACATGATCGCCGGCAAGGACAATGGTAGGCCCAGGGCCACGACACCCGTTGAAACCGATTTATACGTCTGCTTGCATTACGAGAGCGCTACACAACGGCACGAGATCTGCAGATACAGCTTGCGGAAGGTGCAGCAGCCCAGGGTGAGTGACAATCAGCATCGAACTTCTTAGCGCGAACATAATTACAACTGACCACGAGGCCACCTAGGTCCACCACCGCACACCCATGGCATATCGAAGAGCGCGCTGCATTGCCGAGAACACATCCACTGGACGGTCGATGATTGGGAAAAGGTGCTCTTTACGGACGAGTCGAGAGTATCTCTGTACCCTCGGACAGGAATGCTAGAGATCGATCGACCAACGGAGGTTCGCGCATGCAATGTGGCAGGTGCCGGCCGTTTGGAGATGCGTTATGGTCGGGGAGGCATTCTTTAGTCAGGGGTCCTAGCGAGTGCACATCTTCGCATGGAGGACTCTTAAAGCCGTAAGGTATATCACAGACACCTCGAACATATGTCGTGCCCATATGCCCCTACATCGTGACTCTTTCATCCTAATGCATGACAATGCGAAGACCACCAGGCCAAGTGTGAACGACTACTTAGACATCAAATAGCGCGAAGAAATGGCAGCATATAGTCCCGGACCTCAACCCATCGAACATTTGTGGATACGACATAAAATCGATCCGACGCTGCAACCCCCTCGAGACGGACCCGTCTGGACTACCGACAGCACTGCACGACGCATGGAATCAATACTGTTCCAGGATTTCGTCCCCACTCATGAGAGCATGGCCAGGACGGTGTCGAGGTAGTCATCCGTGCAGAGGGGTCATACACGGTATGAGAGAGACACAAAACCCCAACAACCTCACGGTGTACGGCAACCCTGTGGTTGCAGCGCCGAACTCCGAACGCGACCGCGAGGACCAGAGTCGGCACCTTGGCTCACCCCTAGTATCAGCCTAACGGTCTGGGTAGGAATTTCGCACCAGTAGTGTCATTGTCCAATAAAGTGTCTCCGCGTTCTTCAACCTTTTCTAACCTTCCTTCGCCACGTACCCTTGTGGTCGTTTATTAAGTTACTTAAATTATATATATAATAGTATAAATATATATATAATATATATATATATATATATATATATATATATCTATATCATATATATATATAATATATATATATATAGTATATATATATATATATATATATATGAATATATATATATATAATATATATATATATCTATTATTATAATATTATTTATATATATAATATAATATATTAAGATATTATATATATATATATATATATATATATATATATATAATTATATATATTATAATAACTAATATATAATATATATATAATAATATATTAATCATAATATATATAATATAATATTAAATTATATTATAATTATACTATACTATTAATATAATACTACTATAGATGAGTAATAGTATTATATATATTATTATATAATATAGATATATATGATAATAATACGTGTAGTGAAAGACAGCAAAATAGCACAAACCTAGGCACTATTGAAACAGCGTAATCCTTTATAATACACCACGAGGATGTGTGGAGCAGAGGTAAGTTTATTATTCTTTCTGTATTGATTATTTACTATTTATTTTCCTGGCGTACCCCCCAAGTACACTGTTGCGTACCCACTGGGTACGGTACCACTTTGGAGAGCACTGCCGCGTAGAGCAATAATAAATACGGACTTTATTAAGTTACTAAACTCTACTTATTATATGGATACCTCTTTAACATGTATTATTGTATTAATGCTAAAAATACATAATAAGACTTGATATTAATGAAGAGATAAGTCAATTTAAAAAATAAAATAAAATTTTGGCCTTTTTGTTTTTTTTTTAAAAAACGTTTTTTTTTTTTAAAAACGAACGTTTTTTTTTAAATCAAACCTATAGTATATTAAACTATAATATATATAATATAGTATATATAATATATTATATAATAAACTATATATACTATATATATATATAAGTATAGAATAGGGGTATATATATATATAGTAGTATATATATACGTATGTTGAAAAGGCAAACGTTGTCAGTTTCTGCACTTTTGCAATGTTTCGTTACTGTATCAAGACGCCTTTTATAATGAGACAGAGTGAGAATTACAGTTCCGCTCAGGTAAGAGTAAAGTAGTGGATGTTTAGATAACAACAAGATGGAATTGGGGATGAGACGGAGCACTTATATAAATGTGAATTACCCCCATTCGCAATAATTCCACTATTTATGTTCCGACCAAATATTTACACCATATTTCTCTTTGAATTTAATACTTACCGAAAAATATAGTACTCGATTCATTCAATAAATAATCATTGGCTAACTCGTTACTAAATACTATATAAAAGTCATAAAATAAATGGAGTCAAATAAGAAAACAACCTTAAACTTAGGCACCGCACCTATTATGTAATTACGTTGGACTTATGTTCGTGCTCAATTTACTGTTTATAACACCTTATAATTCACAAGCTACTCTGTAGCCAAAACTTACTCACTCGACACAGCTTCAAACACGATAGCTAAATTGTTCCTACGAATGAGTAAAGCATAAACTGTTTAACTTACGGTTTTTAATTACAAGACATACTATTAAGTCCAGAATACCGTACGTCTCCTGTGTTTCTGATTCTGCTCCTTTGACCAGAGTATACGTCCAAATAATAAGGCAACCTTCAATTCTCGGTGCGTCTTCCTGCTTTGAACTTCCAGGCAATTTTCTTGTTCTCGGATCAATTTGATATGTACACGTCATCTAATACTTCTATTTCTAGTCGTCGTATGGAGGTTCCAGGATCAATCCCTTAAATACGAAATATTTACATGACAATATTATTTCTTTTAAAATTTCTAATACCAATCTGAACAAACATTTATAAATTAAAATATTTATTTTTATTTTTAATACCAATCTGAACAAACATTTACCTGATAAAATAGTTCTTTAAATTCTAATACCACTTCAAATTTATCAAATATTTACATAAAATCTTTTTAAATTCTAATACCAATATTAACAAACATTTACATAAAATATTTTAAATTTTAACAGAACCCAAACTTTCTTATAATCTACTTACCGCTCAACTTGCGGATTTTCCGATAAATTTTCCCTTTCTTCCACGAAGCTTTTTAACACTTTTTCCTCCGATCGACTGATCTCCCTTTGAAGGGTAACTTCCTTTTAAGACGTAACCATGCCATCTAACCTTTACTTTTGCGCATTGCTTTTTAGTTCAACTTTTTATTTTATTTAGCTGGTTCTCCTTTTCCCATTTCCATTACAATATCAATATTGGAAGTGCAGGGTTCTTCAAGTTCTGATAATAGGTTCTGATGAAATTTTTTTGCGAAATGAAAGAAAATTTATATAATACATATATATTTATATATGTACCATAAGATATAATATATAATAATATATTATATATATATATAATATATAATATATATATATATATATATATACTATATATATATATATAATATATATATATATATATATATATAGATTATCTTATACATATATATAGATAGTATATATATATATATATATATTAATATTATATATATATATATATATATATATATATATATATATATATATATATATATATATATATATATATATATATATATATAATTTAATAGTGGCAAATTGTACAAACGTACTGTAACTATGAGGATAAGTCAACACCCTTAAGCGCATGCTAGAGGTTCTTCCCACTAACCTCAGATTCCTGATCTACGAACTGTAATATAATGAAAATTAAGGTTAAGTTAGGGTTAGGTTAGTTAGTAGGTTAGGGTTAAGGTTAGGTTAGGTTAGGTAGGTTAAGTTAAGGTACCTCGGTAGAGACACAGACAAGTTTCTTAACAACTTTGCCTATAATAATAATAAAGTATATACTATATATATATAATATATAATATATATAATATATATATATATATATATATATATATATATATATATATATTATATATATATAAATATATATATATATAATATATATTATATATATAATATAAATTTTAATATATAGTAATATATGATATATATATATATATATTATATATATATATATTTAATATATATATATATAAATATATATATATATAATATATCATATATATATATAATATATATATTGTATATATTTAAAACATTTATATTTTAATGATTAATAATAGACCTTATTTTACACATATAAAAAAGTACAAACTGAATTATAAAAACTAAAATTATAAGAATATTTATAATAATTTACAACATAAATTACAACAAAACTAAAAATATATAACAATTGGTAAAGTGAACTGGAAAAAAAAAAATATATAAAGCTAAGCAAATTCAATCTGAAACACTAATCAAATATAGCTAACTAGAATACGAAACGAAAACGATAATAAGTAAAATTAATAACTAACAAATTGACTAATAATCTAATAAATACACTAACAGTAAATGAACTAAGAAAACTAATAAAAATGTAATAAACACAATAACCTAAATAAATCCTATTAGATATAACCAACAATTAAGCTGAACTACACCCTCTTTGAATGGGGCTCTGCCCGTGCGCGGCGTATTAACGGTTAAAAACCAAAAAAAAAAAAAAAAAATAAACAATAAAAATAAAAAAAAATAAATTAAGATAATTTGAAAATCTAATAAGAAAGGAAAAGTTTCATGTTACTTAAAATAATATTATTTTAAGTTAATAAAGATTTTTATAGTTTTGTTTTATTTAATAAGTAAATAAAAATGATTTACAAACATGCTCGGTTTGATAGTGTTAGAAGAAATATATATATATTATAATAATAATATATATATATATATATATATATATATATATAATATACTATAATATACTATATATAATATTATATATTATATATAAATATATTAATTTGTAATGTATATATATATATATATATAATTATATATATATAATATATAATAATTATATATATATATATAATAATATATATAATATATATATATATATAATATAATATATATATATATATATATATATATATATATACTATATATATATATATATATAATATAATATATATATCTATAATATATATATAATATTATTATATATATAATATATAATTACTATATATATACATACAATATATATATATATCATTATATATGTATTATATATATATAAGAATATAAATATATATAATATATATATAATAAATATATATAGATATATATAATATATAGATATATATATATATATATATATATAATATAATTTATAATATATATATATAGTATCATATTAATAATAACAAATAATATTAATATATACTATATATATATATATATATATATATATATATATGAGCTTATTATAAAAATAATATAATAATGGTATACTTACATTATATCTTTGATAGATTTTCTAAACAAAAGTCTTTCAATAGTGAGCAGTTTAAATCATTTTTAGTTACATTATTAAATAAGTGAAACCTTAAAATCTTTATTAAAACTAAAATAAATATTTAGTTTAAAGTAAAATGAGGTTTATATATTATTAGATTTTTTCAGATCAGTCTTACTGTATCAGGTAAAGGTGATGATATTTCATATTTTTTCTTTTTTTTGGTGATAGGTTGACATGAATCTGGTACCGCTATTGCACAGCTCATTCATACAGTGCGTGTAGTTCAGCTTAATTGGTTGGCTTATATTTCTAATAGGAATTAGTTTAGGTTATTGGGTTAGTTACATTTTATTATTTTTTTCTTAGTTCATTAACTACTAGTTAGTTGTATTTTTATTAGATTCTTTAGTTCATGAATTGTTTAGTTATCTGATTTAGACTATTTTTCGTTCATTATACTAGTTAGAAATCGTATTTGTTGATGCAGTTTTAATCTCTCTTTATATATTTTCTATTTTTTTTTTCAGTTTTCACTTATAATTGTGAACTATACTTTTATTAGTTTTTGTTGTTCAGATTGCTAGTTAGTATACGTTTAATTATTTGCTTATAATATTATTTTTTATAATTCATTTGTTTTCAGCACTTGTTGAATATGGTAATATAAAATAGAGCAAGAAGAATACTATACTATATAATACAAACTTTATATATATAAATATATAGATATATATAGATATATAATATATATACTTAAATATATATATAATATATTATCTATATATATATATATATATATATATAAAAATATATATATAATATATAATATATATATATATATAATAATATATATATATATATATATATATAAAATATATATTATATATATATATAATATATATATTATATATATAATAATATATAATATATATATATATATATTAAGTATATATATAATAATAGGCAATTTGTATAAACGTCTGTACTACCGAGTACCTAACTTACCTAACTAACCTAACCTAACTAACCTAACTAACCTAAACTTACCTAACTTAACCTAACAAATATTATTATCCCAAAGTTTTGTATCAAAACGGCTAAAAATTATATTTCTGAAAGCTGGCATCTTCAGTTGTAAGCTAGTTTGTACAATTGCATATATATAAGTATATATATATATATACTATATATATATATATTATATATGTATATATATATAATAATATATATATATAGTATATATATCAATAATATATATATATATATAAATATAGTAAATATTATAAATAAATTATATATATATTAGTATATATATATATATATATATATACTTTATTTTATATAAATAATATATATAATATTATTATATATATATAATATATATCTATTATATATATATATAGTATATATATAAATATATTGTAAATATATGTTATATATATAATATATATATATAATATATATATGTATATATATATATATATATATATATATATATATATATATATATATATATATATATATATTTTTTAATGAAAAGGAGAACCAGCTAAATAAAATAAAAAGTTGAACTAAAAAGCAATGCGCAAAAGTAAAGGTTAGATGGCATGGTTACGTCTTAAAAGGAAGTTACCCTTCAAAGGGAGATCAGTCGATCGGAGGAAAAAGTGTTAAAAAGCTTCTTGGAAGAAAGGGAAAATTTATTGGAAAATCCGCAAGTTGAGCGGTAAGTAGATTATAAGAAAGTTTGGGTTCGGTTAAAATTTTAAATATTTTATGTAAATGTTTGTTAATATTGGTATTAGAATTTAAAAAGATTTTATGTAAATATTTGATAAATTTGAAGTGGTATTAGAATTTAAAAAAAAACTATTTTATCAGGCAAATGTTTGTTCAGATTGGTATTAGAAATTTTAAAAGAAATAATGTTGTCATGTAAATATTTCATATTTAAGGGATTGATCCTGGAACCTCCATACGACGACTAGAAACAGAAGTATTGGATGACGTGTACATATCAAATTGATCCGAGAACAAGAAAATTGCCTGGAAGTTCAAAGCAGGGAAGACGCACCGAGAATTGAAGGTTGCCTTATTATTTGGACGTATACTTTGGTCAAAGGAGCAGAATCTGAAACACAGGAGACGTACGGTATTCTAGACTTAATAATATATCATGTGATTAAAAACCGTAAGTTAAACAGTTTATGCTTTACTCATTCGTAGGAACATATTAGCTATCGTGTTTGAAGCTGTCGAGTGAGTAAGTTTTGGCTACAGAGTAGCTTGTGAATTATAAGGTGTTATAAACAGTAAATTGAGCACGAACGTAAGTCCAACGTAATTACATAATAGGTACCTAAGTTTAAGGTTGTTTTCTTATTTGACTCCATTTGTTTCGACTTTTATGTAGTAGTTCTAGTAACTGAGTTAGCCAACTGATTTTTTTATTGAATATCGAGTATATATTTTTCGTAAGTAATAAATTCAAAGAGAAATATGGTGTAAATATTTGGTCGGAACATAAAATATGGATTTATTGAATAGGAGGGATAATAATTTATTAAGTGTTATCAATTTATTTTGTTATTAAAATATATTTATTTACTGAGCGTATAATTCTAACTCTTTTTCCATTGATAAAAAGGGTTGATAAACAGAACGAACATTGCAAAAAGGTGCAAAAAAAAAAACTTATCGTTTCAATATATATATATATATATATATATATATATATATATATATATATATATATATATATATATATATATATATATATATATATATATATATATATATATTAACAGTTTTTGATAAAGATTTTATTCATTAATTGGATTGCAGATTTGTCATAATAATAACCACAAAATTGTTTTAAAATGCCATCATTCGTAAAGATTTTTATTTATTATTGATAGCTACAAAATCTATAATAGTGTAAATATGCCACACAAAAAATAAAACTAGGAGGTACTACACCAAAAACATTTAGTACAATGTAACTCCAAAACATATGGAAAATCATCACCGAAAAGAATATCTGGAAGTCAAAAATTTGGATAGTAAAAAGAGAGGAGTCCTGTATTTTTTTAGAACGAAACTCTAAATGAGCAAAAGATCAAGCTTTGAAACAAGTGAAGGTCTTGTGGAAAGTTTCTCCCAAAAAAAAATCAATGAACCACAGGAAATTCATCAGAAAATAATGAATTTACTTCAATGAATACCAGCCATTCACAATCACTGAAGAGCAGGGATTCATAGAATATTGCCAATCTTCAACCAAGATATCTTATTCCTAGAAACTATTTTGTGTGAGAAAATGTTATTAAACTTCATACAGTAATTGAATCAAGCGGTATTCGAAGAGTTATCTAAGGTCGATCAGATATCATTTACAGATATATGGAGAGCTAAATATTCAAAAGAGTCATTAATTTCTTTAACTGCTCACTGGCTTACCAGCGAGTTTGAAAAAATGGACTGTGTACTCCATTGCAATATATATATATATATGTTAATATCCTATAATTTGAGGTATTTGAGTAAATTTGATTTAAATAATACTGTAGATATGTAATACACTGTGTGTAAATGCTATACAAGGCTGTTAAAAGATGGGCTATGGTATAGGGAGAGTGAAAAATATTGAATGCGGGGATATTTTATAATGAGGGGTTTGGCACTCGAACTTTGCCGATGTAAACATTATCGTGAAGTTCCTAAGATTTTCCTCTGCCCTATCTTTAGATGTAATCAAATATCTGGTCACGATGACGAAAACAAAATACCAGGATATAGATCAAAAAAGCAGCAAGCTTTACTTTAACGAAGGGTATTTATGCAGGACTCAGGGAGCTAGTAAGAATCAGGAACGAACTGAAGGGGCAAGCACAGAACAATATTTACGTTAACGGCAAGCATAAAAATATCAAAAATAAATGAATAAGGCAAACTACGGACACAAGCGTTTATAATTATATTTAATAAAGTTGAATAAATATTATATACAAATGATCACAATCGATCATAGCACCGAAATTACTAAGCTGAATATTCTGGGAGATTCAAAGGTTGTTGCACTGGTAGAATCTATCACTGTTATTAAAATAATTATCCTAATTGAGCCTATGCAGATATGTGTGTATGGTATAACAAGTGCAGTAAAATATAAAACTTATTTTCAGAAATGGAATCTTTTTCTGATGTTCATTAAGTTTTTGGATAGATTGATGTTCTACACACTGGCAGGCTTTGATTACTTTGACATGAAGGTCTGCAAACAGATTATTGCTGCTAAGAGCTGATAAGATTATTGGTCCATCCACTAGGATGATCCACAAAAGATTACTGTTGTTGTAGGAAACTGATGGCCTACAAATTGAAATAATGCTGCAGGGAGGCCCACAACCTAGTACCAGGAATGGGAATTTAAACTGTTAGTCCACGACCCGGGACCCTTTTAGGACAATCTATATTCTTCCATGAAGGGTGGCTCTGCATATAACAAGAATGACTGCTTCTTCTTGATTGATGTTAATTGAAAGTTTATTTCAATGGTCTTAAATGATTTGCTAAATCTGGTTTATTGTTTATCAAAGGGCATTTTCCCTTTTGTGGATTTATAGAAATAAATCTATCTGTATTATTATTATAAAAATATAAACCATAGAATATCACATAAACCATCAATCTGAGGATGGAGAAGAGATTATTGCACTATGGTGAAATGCTAAAGCTAAATTTCAAGTCAGTAGAACTTCATCTCCCTTACATTCCCCCGCACTAAATTTACACCCCATTACAATGGATTATGTAAGATAAATCCCTTCCAGCAAATTTTTTCACAGAAGTAGATTAGTAATTTTAGTAATTCCGGTTCCAGCCGGAATTTTGAAAAATTCCGGCACGGAACCGAAAACAAGACAACATTTACACCTCTAATATATATATATATATATAAATATATATATATATATATATATCTTTCTATACTATATATATATATATATATATATATATATATATATATATATACCATATATATATATATATATATATATATATATATATATATATATATATAGAAATAAAATAATAATAATAAATTAAAACAAAAACATTAAGTAATAAAATGTAAAGTTGAAATAAATCAGTAAAAATAAAAACATATAAAAAATAAAAAATGAAAAGAGAAAAAGAAAAAACGAATCTAAATTAAATTTTATTTTGACTTTTTTTAACAAAATGGAAAAATCAGGAAATTATGAAATAAAAAAATATTTTGAAAGAATTTTCCTGCGTCATAAATACAGGGTGAACCGTAATTCAATACTAATAATACTAATACTAATACCGATAATATATATATATATATATTTATATATATATATATATATATATATATTTATATATATATATATATATATATATATATATATATATATATATATATATATATATATGCTATATATATATATATATATATAACATATTATTTATAAACAGATAATAATAATAATAATAATAATAATAATAATAATAATATAATAAAACTATTATAATAAAATAATAACAAAAAATAGTAGTAATTAATATAATAATAATAATAATAATAATGTATATTAATAATAGAGATTTTGCAGAAGTCCAACTCACGTCCTCCGCGCACTTTGCACCCTGGGCAACAGTAAGTCTGTAGAACCTGTTCAGCCAGCAGGAAATGATTGGGGCGGAACAGGCCCTGGCAAACCACTGCTGAAAATGTATGTAATGCTGCCATAGAAGCATCTCTGAACCACTTGAGCTATTGGTTTAATAGACTTAGAACGAAAAAGGACTACAATTTGGATTGTACTTTTAAAACGATTAAATTAGCAATATTAAATGTGGGTATGTAGAGAAAGGATGAGGGAGATCATTGGAGATGATGAAGACCAGAATGATAAAGTAGTGGGGATGTGTCGGAATGAGCGGAGGGTGAAGAAAGTGGTAGAGATTTGGGCGGAGGATATGTGCGCTTACAGAGGAGTCGACATAGGAATAAAGAAACATGGTGTAGGTTTCATTTTCAGACCAAAGATTGCACCTTTCATACAGGAAGTGAGAGGACACACATCGCACTAACCTCCGCCCTTTAAAAATAAGGAAAAAATACCGATTATATCAGGTATGTGGTCCACAACAGGGGCATCCAGAGGAGGAGAGGTTCATGAGATTTGTTTGGGAGGGTGTGTGGAAGGTGGAAGCAAGGACAAAACATGCTGCATCTACTGATGGGTGATTTTAATTCATAGAGTGGGAAAGAAGAAATGAGGTGGAGAGGATATTGGGTCCCATGGAGAAAACGAAAGCTTCCAGAGGGAGGAAACATGATTATAGGCATGAAGATTTGAAAATTATGATCGGATTTTTAAACACAGAGAATCTCATAAGATGCAGATAGATGATCAAACACCAAGTTTTGATAAAATCCGTATATATTTCACTTAATTAATCAGTTGGTAGTGGGATGTTAAAGGTGCTTCACCGGAGTCAGTTTGAAGCTCAGTTTGGATCATAGATTGGTGGTTGACAGACTGAGGGTACAGGAAACAAGAAGTGGCAGGTTATAGGAAAAAAAGGAAGGTTAAAAGTTGCATACGACACAGAAAGAAGAGGAAGAGAGGGAGTATGTGGAGAAAATAATGGAAAAGTTGGCGAATGTGGAGGAAACAAACATGAATTGCAGGAAATTATTAGTGAAACCGTGGAAGAAATGCTGGGTGTGAAGTGGTATGGAGGAATGAGGAAAAAACACACTATGGGGTGGAATGAAGATGGGAAGAGCAGTGGGTTAAAAGAACAAGAAAATATGAGGAGTGGTTGGGGAAGAACAGAACAGAAGGAGCTGAATGTGTAGTGCAAAGCACTTAGCAGAGATAATGAAGGGAGGCAAGGGATGGTGGGGAGGATGGCAGAAGAATTTGGGAGATGGGGGAGGAAGAGATTCCAAAGCTGGCATAAGCATATGAAAATCAAAGAAAGCATAGTATCAGAAATATAAGAAAGGGGAGGGTACCCACCTTGCAAGGAAGGAGATTATAAATGAGAGGTGGACTAGATATTTTTGGAGAACTCCTAAATATGAAGGGGAGGAGTGTGGAGAGAGGAGCAATATATGGAGAGAGGAGATGGAAGGGAGATTATTAACGATGGGAAAATATGAGGAGGGCTTTGTCAAAAAGGAAGAAAGGAAAGCGCTGGGCGAAGATGGAATTGCGATAGAGTTGATGAGAAGGAAGGAAGGAGGAGGAAGAATTGAAGAAAATGATGGAACTTTATTAAATATTGGATGGAGGGGTGCTTAGTTCCGGTAGATGGGAGAATAGTTATTTTGCCAATCTATAAGGGATACTGGAAATTGTGGAAATTATAGAGGAATAGCTTTATTGGATCACATATAGCAAAGAAAATTGAAAGTTTTAAAGACAAGAGAGGAGTGATATAAGAATGCAGTTGGGAGAAGGGCATTCAATGGAATTTCCAGGAAGAGACAGGAGTACTTTCGGATCTGTTGTTGTTGCTTTAAGAATAGTGATGGAGAAGAGCTGGAATTTAAAAAAACAGCATATATAGCCTTCTTGGACCTAAGAAAGAGCATTTGACTCAGCAAGTCAGACTTTGGAGATGTTGGGTAAGTATTACAGAAGTGGAGGAAAGGTGAGAGGGCAAAGAAAGCTTGTATAGCGTTTGTGAATGTAAAGTGAGAACTGGATGTAAAAATGAGAAATGGTTTGAGGGGGGGACGGGAGTTCTTTATTTTCTTCTTACTCTTTTATAGCTTACTTAGATGTAGTATTCAGAAAGGTTGACAAAAGATAATTTCGAATCCTGGATGGGGATATATTGGTGTGTGCTGGTCAGTTTGGCATGTTGGGCAGGTGCAGAGGAGGGTATTGAGAGAGGACTTGTAAGTTTTGACAGAATTTGAAGGAGGATTGGTTTTAGGATGACTTTTAGAAAAGACAGTGATTATGAGAGTGGGTAGAGAGGAAGAATGAAATTTGTGATAGATAGATGATGATGAAAGACAGAAATGTAAGTTAGTTCATTTACCTGGGTGGCATGTTACAAAGCATAAGGAGGATGTGTACTGCAAGGGAGTGGGCAAAATGGAAAAATATGGAAGAACAATGGGAGCGTTATATCCAATTATGAAAGATCGGGTGATGGATATAAAAGTGAAAAATATAATATTTGATAGCATACTAGTATCCAGATTGACATGAGGGATCAGAAACATAGAGCATTACAACAAGATAGAAAAAAAAGGATTGAAGCTGTTAAAATGAAGGTGTTGAGGACGATAGTGGGAAAGACGAGGAGAGACGGAGTGAGAAACGAGTGGGTTAGTGGGTTAGCATAGAATCGGCGAAACTAAGATGGTGGGTTCATATAATAAGGATGCCAGGAGGACGAGTCGCGAGTAAAAGTTAAAGGTGGAGAGTGGAGGGAGTAAACCCGAGAGAGGAAGACCGAAAGGTAAGATGGAAGGTGTGAAGAGCCCTGAGAAGACATGGATTGCCGTCGATGCATAGATAGAAGATGGTATACTTCTGGAAAAGACTAGTGGAAATCGATGTTGGCTCCGCTGACAGGCCGTAGCCCTCGAGGAAGACATAGGACGTAAGTAATAATAATAATAATAATAATAATAATAATAATAATAATAATAAAAATAATAATAATAATAATAATAATAATAATAATAATAATAATAATAATAATAATAATAATAATAATAATAATAATAATAATAATAAAGAAATAATAATAATAATAATAATAAAGAAATAATAATAATAATAATAAAAAATAATAATAATAATAATAATAATAATAATAATAATAATAATAATAATAATAATAATAATAATAATAATAATAATAATAATAATAATAATAAAAAAAACTAATACTACTATACTGTAAATAATAACAAAAACTTGGAATAGTAATAATTACTAATATAGTTGTATCATTACCTTTATATTATTTTTACTATCATTTTAATTATTATTATTATTAT
>JABUQX010038994.1:0-7500 GCA_015478945.1 Trachelipus rathkii
GATCTTTTATTGCGAATCTTCCTTCAGACTTCTCAACGATCGGAACCAACATACTTCTAGTTAATGCCCGACCTCTAACTTTACGAGGCCTCGAACACCATGGTCGACTCCACGAGAGATTAGCTGACTCAGGGGGCGCAATGCTCCTTTAACATTCCCAATGACCAAATATACAACTTCCGGCAGCACTGCCGCAGTTGCTCTACCACCTTAATAAGGGGTATCCCACCTCAGTACTTGCGAGAGGACTTCAATTCACCCCGTACCATCGCAACAATGCTTAGTTTTCATTGTCTGTCTCCAACATATACACCTTTTCGTACAACTTTTCTCGCACAACCACTACGTTACACCCAGTATCCCGGAGGGTTTTGACTTGATAGCCATTCACCGTCCCATACGTTACAGGTAGGTGTGACGTTTCGTCATTTTCCACCTTCTCTATCTCATTCAGGAATTTCGGCTCTTCACCTGAAAATAGGACTTTTCATGCACCGCTATCCAGAAACTCCGGGACGTCCCTACTCTTGTTCTTCCTCGTGTCTACCTGAATCTATTGTTTCCGTCTACTACTGTGTTGAAATAAGGAGGCTCGACAGCTCTTGCGAAGAATTGCCCTCTTCCTTTACCTTAAAGCACAT
Organism: Trachelipus rathkii; assembly: GCA_015478945.1. NCBI lineage: Eukaryota > Metazoa > Arthropoda > Malacostraca > Isopoda > Trachelipodidae > Trachelipus > Trachelipus rathkii. Next base: position 642 of record JABUQX010038994.1, read on the forward strand.
GTTGAGCACCTCTCTCGGCTCACGCTACTGCACGATAGTCTGTCCGTCGCCGCCTGCCCACTTCCATCATGCCTTCATTTGTTATCGCTCTTGTTGCATGTTGGTTGGCTACTCTTAATGATTACCGATTTCCGTGAGTAACCATTGCCTTTGATCTAATTATTACTTATGTTGTGCTGCTTATATCAACCGTGATTGCTGATTCGCGTGTGACTATTTACTGCGAAACTTTAAACGATGCGCTGTCCATATACCCTTACTGAATAGTATACTTATCTCTTCTGGTGCTTTTCTTTCGTTTCCTTAGGTAGGTTGCGCAGTTCCTTTGGAAAGTATCAAATACCTTATCCACTGAGAACAAAACTCAATAAGATCATCAGGTGTCAGTGTTACATCTGCTGCTGTTATCCACTTTTTAAGAGCTTCAATGATTCTCTGAAATACACCCTAGGATTATCATCTTCCGTAAGAGTGCATAGTTTTATTTACTTCGTACATACCCACTTTCCGTGCATCAAACCCTCCAATCAAAGGCTCTTTTCAGACCGTGCATAGGTCTTCACTCGTCCAAGAGCATGTTATTGACACTGACAGCAGCTTTACTGGTAGGAAACCTCCTAAAACCAACGGCTCGCTTTTCCAAGAAGGAGGGCGTTTGGCCTCTGCTCTGCTTCTGACATTAAAGAAGTCGTCAATATCGGTTTTCCTTCTCATCGAAGAACAAGTTTTCGGAAAACAAAAATCGGATAGTCCGTTAAGGATAGGAATAGTACAATGGCTGCTCTGAGCGCTCTGTGATGCTAATACTGCGTCTCGATGGCGTTCGTTTCATAAGCATCAAGTCTTCATCTGAGATCTTCTTCTTCCGCCTTCTCTTGCATTCCTTTTCCGCCTCCAAACTTTAAACTCTTTTGAACTCTCAGCTCTCATCTTAGCTTTCTCTACTTCCGCTTCAGCCTCAAGCTTAGCTCCTCTCTTTCATCTTCAAGCTTAGTTTTCTCCCTTCGCTCTTCTACCTCAAGCGCAACCTCTTCTCCTCTAAAGCAGCAGCTAATTTCTTTTCCTCCAAGCGTAACTAACTTTTGTTGTTCAGAAGGGCAGGCTTTCGTGAAAGCCTTCGGTCTTTACTAAAGCAGTCAACTTTCCTTCACACCTAACGCCACTTGACTTAACACATCTCTAATAAACCCAACAATAAACGGGAAGCCATAATCATTGCTAATAATTACAAAACAAATTATAAATATTTCGTTCACTAACAAGTCACTTTACAACGCACAAATCACAATCCTGTTTTCTACCAAAATTTAACATTTAACACCATTCGATACGCATAGAACAGAATTTCTAGAGCCACAAATTACAGAATGTCTATTATTATATATAATATATATATAATATATAATTAATATATATATAGATATAATATTATATATATATATATTATATTATATATATATATTGTCATATAGTCCTGTGGATAGGTTTCGTGGTTTTGAAAGACCGTGCTTGAAATGTTTTGCTCTCAGTAAATAATTGTATCTTTAATTCGTATTGTGTTATGTATTTCGCAATGAATGTAATTGAAATGTTGTATGTTTTTTCAAACTTTTTTTTATTGATTTAGGGAATTTATTAAATCTTACTGACTTTGATTCCATTTTATCCGTTTTAGTAAATTTCTACGTACGAGGTTTTAAAAAATAAGTCTTAGTTTTAACTTTTTTCTTTCTATTTTTTATTTTTTTAAGGACTGTACCGTCGGCTTTATTTTAAAGTTAATACTGTTTTTGAATTTCGTCTTCACAGTAGTTTTAAAATGATTTTTATTTCTTTGGCACTTTAACTTGTTTAATTTAGGTTTTAATAGTTAATCAATTTTATTTACTTTTTTTTTGAGTTACCCATTTATTGGAAGTTTAATTTTGGGTTAGTGTTGTTTAACTTTTTTAGGATCTGTTCATATTTTTTACATTATTTCTTACTGTAAATACGATACTTTAGCTCTTTAGCATTTCACGGGGTTTTTAAATTTAGAGTTTAGAGCTGGAATAATTTAACCTGATCTTCACGTTTGTCTGTTTTTTTTTTTTTTTTTAGTTTTTCTGTTATTGGGGTTTTTTGTATTTGCATGCAAGATGGCAGATTTGAACCGGCGCGGGCTTACTATCGACTTTGCTAAACATCCGTCGGACTTGCAATCCTAACTCTGCATCCGTGGAATACCACCTCTCTACCTATAATCCTAACACTTTGGCTCTGTTCGCAGACCCAGATGGCCTAGGATTCATCCACTACTCGTTTTAAATATGTCCAATATAACTTATCATTTCATAATTTCCGTCTACAGGGTGGAATATTGTATGTTTATAAATAAAACACTTCCGTAACACGTCTCGAGAATCTCGAATCTCCTAACTTCGTTGTTCTGTCGCTATAAAATTTTCTTCACTTTACTACCACAATAATCTTATGCTTCTGATACTGTTCGTCTAACAGAACAGATTTTCACAACGCCTTTTTTGAATACCATACTACTTCTCACGAGACTGTTACATCTTTATCAAAATACTGAGGTCCTCTATTTAGGGGATGTTTCAATACGTTTTGGATGCACAACATGAATGCTTGGGTTCCTCTATACTGTTTAGGTGGGAGGAGGCCGAATCATTTTGCATTCTCAACGATCTTGCGAGCACTAATTAAAAAAACCACACACATTCCGGATCGTCCCGACCGATTCTTGAAACACAGCTTGACCTCATGTCTTCACATAGTCCATTCTACTCTAATTTAAATACACACCTTCCTCCTCATTGCTTAAAATCGACGCACAACACTTATACTCTTAATTATGTAATAACTTTCTCTCAACAGCTCCTCCTGCCTACGCGTTTTGTTCTGGCACTTTTGATCGGGCGAGTCTGGGCCTTGCGGTTGCTTCTACGTAAACTATAATTGGGAGTGACTGCTTGTCTCTGGTGCGCTTCAACTTTGCGATTAGTGGGAGGCGTAATCGTTGATGGGATGAAGTAGGTTCTATTCCTATCTTCGACTAATCTTTCTCTGCCTCATAATCCATGGTCTCGATCGTGCTTTTCTCTGGCCATCCAGGCTAGAGACAGTGCGTATCGGGACGTGGAAAATTCTCGTTCTCCTATCACTCTTGCTAATTTTTCAGTCGCTGAAATCGATTGGCAGGGATAGCTCTTTCGACCAGAGCAAAAGCGGCGTTCAATCAAACGAAAAGTGCGCTAACCCTTGGTTCTCCTTACTGACAAATCTTTCTGCCTCTTGCCAAAAACATCTCTAACAAACTTCTGTAATCTGTCTTCCTCCTCTTATTCGCTCTGAATGGTTCTGTGCTAATTCTCCAACTGAAAAAGCCAATCTCTTCGGCCTTCCCATTTTCCTCTAACTCACACCCTGGGACGAAGCTGCCCCACCTCCTCCTTTCTTCTCCTCTTTCATGTCCTATGCGTCTTGCCTGTATTATACATATGATCGGAGTTGCATGGGGCTCCTGAAATTCTACGAACGTTAGGAAGGCGGGTGGCCGCGATGGCATTCCTCCCGAGGTTTGAGGGAGTGTGCTTCGGTGCTATCCCCGCCCCTCGTTCAACTATATTCTCTATGATTCAATTACTAGCACTTGCCCTCAGTGTTGGAAAGCAGCGAACGATGTCAACCTATACAGAAAAGGGGTAGGCCTCTCGATCCTCTAACTATCGCCCGTATAGCTCTTACTTGTTATTTCTATCTCAAGATCTTGAAACTATTCGCAACTCTTCATTCTTAGATAAGCTGGAATATCATCTCATTCTGTTCGATCGCCAGTACGGCTTTCGGACGCGTCGACGGTCTATTTGGCGATATACTCCTATCTTACGATTTATGGTTTGTTCCGCCCTTAGGAACTAAGGGGAGACTTGACGTGATGGCGGTGACATATCAAAAATTGACGGGTTATGGCAGCGCGTCACTGCTCTCCGAAGCTCCCCTCCTTGAGGTTTCCTTCCTGCCTCTTTGTTACTTATGTCTAGCTTTCTTTCAATCGCTCAATTATCAGCTGTTGTTGAATGGGCGACTTCTTCTTGATCCTTTGCTTGTCATAGTGTGTTTCCATCAGGGTTCTGTCTTATCGCCTACTTATTCCATACTTTCCATTAATGATCTTCTCACCTGCACATTCAACTCTATTCACTCATATGCCGATTGACTTCGACCCTTCATTCTTCCAACTTCATTTCCAATTTGCTCCTTCGATTTACTTCTAGAAATGCTTCCGTCTTATATTCCGATCCTATTTCTCGCTGATCTTGAGATAGAAATTTCCGGGTGGGTGTCTGAACCTTCTGAAATAATCAATTTCCTTTAAAAAGACTCAACTCATACAAATCTCCCTCTCTTAAGACACCTTCTAACTTCCTATCTCTTTCGACGGTTCTCTCGTCTCTCCTCTTGACAATATAAACTCCTTGGCCTTAACATAAAACAAAAAATGTCTTGGAACCTCACATCACACGGTTGCTAAGCGGCCTCAAGGAAGCTGGGAGTTCTGTTTAGTATGCGAGACTTTATTTCCTCTTCACAGTGTATAATCCAGTTATACACAGGGCCTCATCGCCTTGTATGGAGATACTGCTCTCATATTCTGGGGGCTCAGGTTTTCACCCGGCTTTTGGATGCGGTCGAGGTCAAAGGCAAAAAGATTATCAACTGTCCGTTCTTTCTGTTTCACGACCCTTATCTATGCGGCCGCGATGTTGCGTGCTTTATCTCTTTATCTATAGGTACCGTAAGCTGCAAGTGCTCCGAGGGAACTTTTCACTCGCGTGCCACATTAAGACGGACCGCCTCGATAGCCAAAGGGGTGCTGTGTCCGGCACCATGGGTTTGTGTTGATATCAGCAACTCCAGACAAGTTCGCTGCGGTGCCTCCTTCTTTCCTGCCAGCTCTGTTCTGTGGAATTCTCTGCATCTTCCTGTGGTTTCCTACTCAATTTAATCTCCCTCATTTAATGCCCGTGTCTGTGCTATATGCGTAATTTGCGTTAGTTGAATTATTGTTGTTTTTAAACACCCCTCCTTGAATAGGCCTCTGCCCGTGAGCGGTGGTGATTAACCGTTTTTTCAAAAGAAAAAAAAAAATATATATATATATATATATATATATATTATATATATAATACTATATATTATACATATATATAAATATATATATATATATATATATTATTATAATATATATATATATATATATATATATATATATTATATATATATATAGGTTAACATCCTAATAAAATTTCACAAAATCTTGCGGGAAAGTAGTGTTTTTGCTACAGAACTCAGACAGAGGAAAAATCACCGTGAAATTCCGAAAATTCACTATTTCGCCTTCGCTCAACTTTGTAATTTAAGCGCCATCTAAACCAATATTAAAAAATTATATATTAATATAGTTTTATTTATATATATAGTTTATAAAAAGTTAAAATTATATAAAGTAAATAAATAAATATTTCCAGTGTTTCTCTGTTTCCAAACGCCGGGTTATTGTGCAAGAACAGTTTGTTATTCACAAATTACACAAAAAAATTATGCGGTAACTTCAAATAAAACAACAAGTCCACGACCTATATCGGACAGTTAAAAAAAAACACAATAATTCAGACCTTAATATATATCAACAATTGCGATATTGGTAAGAATGCTTACAAAATAACTGTGGCACAGGTCTTAGCAAACAACTGTACGACCTTGAGCTCAAATATTCAATAAAATAAGCAAAAATAACTTTTTACTACAAGCCAATCATTGATAAAGAAATAATTGACTGAAGTTATTAATATAAAGAGATCCCGACGAACAGGTAATATACCCAAATTTATTAATGTAATGCGACTGCAAGAAAATATATTGAATTATTTGAACATAAACTTACTCTTCCAACATATAAACAAATCTTTGGCAGGCCCCGTTACAATCCTAATCAACTAACACTTTAAGATCTAACACCTTGTTTGTAGCAGTATCCAACCTCTGTAAATTGAGTTACCGGCTGTGCAATATTAGTGAGAATTGCAATACTTATACTTTTACAAAACTCCACCAATATCACCTGGAGACCCTGCAAGCTGAACCAAACGGTTGATCCGAGTTCTACCCTTAGTGAAAACAATTCAGTCCATATCTTTTTTTCTTTCAATGATCATGCAACCTGTTTATCGATCAACTTTTTGATATTACCAAGTCTCTAGACTTAAGCAATAAACTTAGTGAATATTTAGAATAAAATGAGAAATTAAAAACACGTTTGGAAACACATCAAGCGAAACTACTGGAGTAAATTTAAAATTACTTTAATAAAAATTTAAATGAAAAAAATGTTACTGGTCTTACAAAAACTAGGTTTTATAAACTTCCATGAACATATAGTCGGATGTCCGGAGATATCCGCATATATGCGCACTGCAAATATAGAACCTCAGTACCGACTATATAAATATATATATATAATATATATATATATATATAATATATATATATATATATATATATATATATATATATTATATATATATCATATATATATATATTTATATATATATGTATTATATATATTTCGAATAATAACAGGTTTTATTAATTCCATGAACCAGTAGTCTGGATGTCTATAGCTATCCGCATAACAATGCGCACCGCACAATGATAGACCTAATCACATAAATACCCAATTGTAATATTATGATAATATATAATATATATATAATTATATACTTATATATATATATATTATATATATAATATATATATATAATATATCATATATATATATATTATAATAGTTATAATG
>JABUQX010038994.1:12500-15000 GCA_015478945.1 Trachelipus rathkii
ATATATATATATAGTATATATATATTATATATATATATAAAGTATATATATATATATATATATATATATATATATATATATATATATATATATATATATATATATATATATATATATATATATATATATATATGTTACACCTTTAATTTTTGACCAACATTAATTTTATAACTTCTTTAACAGTTATATTACCTTTCAGTATTAATATCAATACTACTGTACAATCCTAAGTCATAATTTTCAATTACCCATTTTACCAAAAAAAAAATTTTTGACTCATTTTTCAAAAATTTACTAAAAATATTTTTTTTTGCATTTTTCTATATTTTCATTATGCCATAACATTTATGAATGTTTAAATTTGAAAAAAAAAAAAATAAACATTTAAATATGGGTCTAACTTGATTTTCGAATAAAAAAAAATAAAAAAAAAGCAATTCATAATTTTTGAAAAAAATTGATTTTTAACAATGGTAACAAAATATACATTACACGTTATTTTCAACCCAAATTAACATCTTTAACAGTTATATTACCTTTTAGTATTAATATCAATACTACTGTACAATCCTAAATCACAATTTTCAAGTACCCATTTTACCCCACGCCAATTACCATACTCATTTTACCCCCAAAAAAATTTTTAACACTTTCATTTTTCAAATATTTACTAAAAATATTTTTCTTTACATTTTTTATATTTTCGTTATGCTATAACATTTACGAAGCTTAAAATTTGACCTCAAACATTTAAAAATGGGTCTAACTTCAATTTCTGATTTTTCATGATTGGAAAAAAAAAAAAATAAATAAATTTAAATTCCCCATTTTACGGTATCTATTTTTAGATTTATTCAATTTAACTCAAGCTTGGAGCAAAACTGGGAGAAACCTTATACAAGATTTAATGTCTTTCAACACATAAAAGTAACACAAAAGGAGGAATTTTGCCTTAAATTTCCCATTATATGCATAAAAAAAAAAAAAAAAAGAGCAACAGCAAGCAATTTAAAGTTGGCCATCTCTGAGCTAAAACACACAGGCCTATAAAAAAAAAAAAAAAAAAAAAAAAAAAAAAAAAAAAAAAAAAAATTGTATATTTGAATGAATCAAAATTTAATAATAATTACACAAATCTATAGCTAATTATAAAATTTACTTGATGCTTTTCATCTAGGATTACACTTAAGTAATTAACTTATATACTTCTAAATAATAACATGCTTTAGGCTAAATACCAAAATACAAATCTTACCATTTCTCCTCTTTAGAATTTGAAAATAATTTTTTATATTTTGTAAGAAAATTCTTAAAACTTTTCTGAATTTATTTTATATATATATATATATATATATATATATATATATATATATATATATATATATATATATATATATATATATATATATATATTAGGTGATATAATATATATATATATATTATATATATATATCATCCACCTCCTTTTCCCAGATTGGGGGTGGTGTGTGTCACATACACCAGAAACAGAAACGTAGTAGAAGAATATGACAAGTCAAAAGCCCCCCTTTACCTCTTGCACTCAGAAAAATCTATCCTAGGGCTTCACAAGACAGCAATGGACCCTTACTGTGGTATCTCATCAATGTAGGCCTCATCCCCTGGGCCTGGCCCACAACAATATCCCCTCACAAAACCCGCTGTTAGGGATCTCTTTTAACTCTTAATTTATTTATTAAGTAAAAAGCTTCATTCAAACTATGTCCTCATTCATGTGTCTTTTCAGTATGGTAAATATTGAACACAAGAAGTAGAATTAGTCAAGCAGAAGATTCCCAAATATAAATTTACATAAATCTTCTAAATAACAGGTCAGGTTAGATTTGATTAAAAATATAACAATGATTTACATATGATATGGTAATATAGCTAAATATTGATATCCAAAATTTAAAATAATAATGATGAAACTGAAAATAAATTTATATTACAGGCTCAGGGCTAAACTTAAGTTTCTGTCTGACTTGAAATCGATATTTGGTGCATTCTCTGACAAATCAGGCGGTGACTTGCACCCGACCCCCTCCGATTTTAATGAAATTTGGTATACAAACTCATTTTGGCACAAAATTCACTTCCCTAATATATTAGGTTCAATTTGAGTAGGGCTGCAAACAGTGCCAACAATTGGGGTTCCGCGATACTCACTCTTCTTTCAACAGACTGATAATTTTGGTTCTACTTAATGCAGAATCAAAATTCAAAATGCATTTTAACCCTTTCAGTCCTGAATTATGAAAAAATATATTTAAAATTTTTTTTATTTTTTAAATAAGGTAAATAGGACCCCTAATAACACATTGAACCCCTTTTTTTGTACTAGAAAAATAAATAATTAGTGCAAAAACAAAATGGGTCACCGCTGACAGCATCCCGGTGCCCTACTTAACATATATTTTGAATGATTTGGACTGTAAGGTAAATATTTGCAATATAAATATATAAATACTAGGTTATCATG
>JABUQX010038994.1:17500-20000 GCA_015478945.1 Trachelipus rathkii
ACAGATCTATAAAAAAGGCAAGAATAAAAAAATCTGTACAACAATTTTTAAAAAAGTTATAAGGTGTTAAAATAAAGATTCCCCCCGCCCCCCCTTTGTTGATCAATTTTTAAAAATGCAGTATCCTACTTATAAACTGAGAATTTCTTTTAACATATACAAACATAAAAAGTCTGCTTATTTGATTGGATATACCCGCTTTTTAGGCTTAAAAAAAAAGGGTTTCTATGTAAAAATTAAATTTTTTGAAATAATTTATAATTTTATTACAATTAACCTTCAGTACAACTTTAAATTGATATATATATATTTTATTATTATTATTATTATACTTGCACTTTTTTCCCGCTTGAGCGGGGTAGTGGTACGTACAGCCTCTCTCACTCACACCTCCCCTCATCTCGCCCTCACCCACCTCCTCCACCCCACTCTATCTCTCGCCAAAACACCCTACCACTCTTCCTCCCTCATCCCTCCCTCCTCCAGCATCTCCTTTATTCCATCCATCCATCTCCTTCTTGGTCTCCCCCTTCCTCTCCTTCCTATCCCCTCCGCCTCCCAAACTCTCCTAACCACTCTCTGTTCCTCCATTCTCACTAGATGACCATACCATCTTAACATTCCCTTCTCCGCTCTTCCCACCAAACCATTCCTCCAATCACATCTCTCCCTCACCACCCTATTCCTAATCCCCCTTCTACTAACCCACAAACCTCTCAACCCTTCATCTCAAATACTTCCAACTTCTTCCTGGACCCTGGCATTCAACCCCCACGTTTCACACCCATACAACACCGCTGGTACACAAATTTTTTCAAACATGCTTATCTTAACTTTCTGTGATAAATCCCCTTTCCATATTTCTCTCAGACCACTCAAGGCTCTCATTCCTTCTCCTACTCTATTTTCTATCTCCTCCTTCATCCTCCCCCCTCCCCAAATCCATCCCTTAATATCTAAAAATCTTTACTTCTTTCAATACTACACCCCCTACTCTAACCTCTAACCCCTCCCCCTTCTCTCTTTCCTCCTCCTCAAACACTACCCACTTTTTACTCCTACCTGGATTTATTTTAAGCCCCTTTTGTCCACACATCTCTCAAACTCCCTCAACCAACTACTTCAGCGCTTCCGCGTTCTCGTCACTAGGGCAGTATTCGTCCACAATATCATGGTCCACTTCCCTCTATGTTCCCAATTCAAATCAATTCCACCCCCTCCCCTCCCTCACCATTCCTCTACACACACTCTCCATAAACAAATTAAATAGCCACCACGGCGACATTACACACCCCTGCCTCAAACCTCTCTCCACCCCAAACATCTCACTCTCCCCTCCTAACACTCTCACACACATTCTACTATATCTATAAAAAGCCCTAATACCTTACCTCATTACCCCCACTCCGTTTTCCTCCAACACCCTCCACAATTCACCCCTCTTCACTCTATCATATGCTTTCTCTAAATCTAAAAAACACCCATACACTTTCCTTTCCTCTCTATACTTTTCTCCACAAGCATCTTTAGTGTAAACACTTGATCCACACACCCTCTTCCCTCCCTAAATCCTCCTTGTTCTTCCCCCATTCTCCCCTCCGTTAAGCCTCTCACTCTCTCAATCAGTATTCTCCCATACACTTTCCCTGCCACACTTAAAAGACATATACCTCTATATTTCCCATTCCCTCCTATCCCCTTTCCCCTTATACAGGGGAAACCAAACAACCATCCTCCCAATCCTGTGGTACCTCCCACTCCTCCAACATATATTTTATAACCTATACAGCCATTCCCCACCCCTGCTACCCCCCTTCCTGCAACATTGATCCATTCTACAACCATCCAAACCTGCGACTCCCTTTTTTTCCTTTTATTCAGGGCCTCTAAAATTTCCTCCACATTGTATTTCATCCTCCCCCTCCCAATTCACGACCCTCACCCTCACATTAGCAAATCTTCCTCCCCCCCTCCCACTTCATTCATAGTCCCTAAATACTTCCCCCCACCTCTTTCTCCACCCTCTCTCCTCCTATCGCACTCCCCATCTCCTCCCTTGAATCCTCTCTCCCAACCCCTCCCTTCTTCCTTTTTTTTTAACTTCTTTTCCAAACAATCTTGCTGCCCGATTCAATTTTCGCGTCATTTTCTACACCATTCATGCTTTTGCTCTTCTCTTTCGTCTCTGCTCACCGCCCTCTTTGGCTTGCCACTCTGTACCCTTCTATATTCCCTCCCAACTTTCGCTCTTCGGACTATTTCCCAACCATTTTCACATAAGCCTCCTTTTCCCTTTTCACCACCTCCTTCACCTCCTCATTCCACCCTTCACTCCCTTTCCTTCTGCTTGCACCCACCCTTTTTACTCCACATACCCTTCTAGCCTCTTCACATACTGCCTCTTTAAATCTCATCCACTCCCCCTCCACCTCCCCAATTCCCGTCCCTCTCACGTTTCTCCACCTATCCTCCATACCTCTCCTAAACTCCCTCTTACATA
>JABUQX010038994.1:25000-29442 GCA_015478945.1 Trachelipus rathkii
ATATATATATATATATTAGGTGGGCACCGTTAATGAGAAAGTTAACATCGTTAATTCTTAATCGTTAACAAAAAAAATTAACGGCGTTAATTATTAAAGCGTTTATCGGTAAAGAATGTAGCGGAAGTTAACGTTAATCGTTAACGTTAACCGTCTTTAAATTTTTTTTTTTTTTTTTACAGTTATCACCACCCACTCACGGGCCAGAGCCCTCTTCAAGAGGGGAATGTTGCAACGCCAAATTTCAATCCGCTAGCGCAAATTATGCAGATGAGCATAGACGCAGGCTTTAAAAGTGACGGAAGATTAAATTCAGCAGGAAACACAGAAGATGGAAGAGATTCCACAGAACAGTGGTGGAAAGAAAAAAGGGAAACCGCAAGCAAACAGCCTGGAGTTACAATTCTACACAAATACTCGTGCGCAGCATACAGCCCCCTTGTGCTACAAGGGCGTCATAAAAGGTGCGTGGACCTAGTGGAAGTTCCCTCGAACAACCTGCCGCTGCGATAAACCTATAGATAAAGAGATAAAACACACAACATGCGCGCCGCAAAGATAGAGGTTCAAGTGAACTGGAAAGTACATAACAGTTTTTAAGCCTTTTGGCCTTTGACTCTGAGCTATCCGCAAAGCGGTGAAACCAGAGCCCCTCAGTATGAGAATAGTTACTCTATAACAAGTGCCGGCATTAGACCGCTTGTATAGCTGAGTAACTAAAGAAGGAAAAAGTCCTCGCAGTCTAAGCAGAACTCCCAATTTCTTTGAGGCCGCCCAGCAACCGTTGTGATGTGAGGTTTCCAAGACATTTTTTATGTTAAAGGCCAAGGATGTTTATAATCGGTCAATAGGAGAGACGAAGACCGTCAAAAGAGATAGGAAATTTAGAAGGTATTTTAGACGAGGGAGATTTGTAGAAGTTGGGTTTTTAAAGAAATGAATTTCACAACGTTGAGACGACCCCACCCGCAAATTCTATCTAGCAGCGAGAATGAACCGGAAAGATTAAGACGAGAGGCAAATTCTAGAATAAAAGAGGGAGCGAAATTGAAATGAGTTGAAGAAATGAAGGTCGAGTCATCGGTGCATGTGAGGTAGATAGAGTTAGATGTGGCAGGTGAGAAGATATTAATAGAAAAGTAGGAATAAAGTAGATGAGACGAAACCCTGAGGAACACCAAAATTGACAGAAAAAGAAGAAGAGTCGCTCCAATCAACCATACCGATGTTTAGAGATTTGAACTAAAGCTAGACATAAGTAAGCAAAGAGAAGGAGGTAATCCAAAGGAAGGTATGAGAGCAGTGACGCGTGCCTACCCGGTCAAATGCTTTGATATATCAAGCGCCACTACGCAAGTCTGCCAGTTAGTTCCTAAGAGCGGAAAACCATGAAAATCGGTTACATAGGAAAGTATATCGGCAGTAGCTTTGAACACACCAAAGCCCGTACTACGCGATCGGAAGAAAAATGAGATCTCCAGATGGTCTAAGATTGAGAGTTGAGGGTTTTCAAAGATCTTAATTATGAATACAAGTGATCTATATGGCGATAGTTAGAAGATCAGAGCGGCTTCCCTTTTCGGAATAGGTTGGACATGTTAACTGCTTCCAACACTGAGAAAGTGCTAGTATTAAGACATAGGGAATATTGAACGTGGGGTGGTGTCAGCACGTAAGCACAATCCCTCAAAACTCACGGTTTTTTCCACCCCTGTGTTAAACATTACTAAACTGGATAATACTCGAGTAAATATAAACATTTTGAGCCATTGAGAGAAGCGTTAAGAAATGTTTGAAAAAAAAAAGTTTATCCCTTATCGAAATCGAATCTAATAATTTAAAATCTGATAAGAAATATTTTATAAACTCGTAAATTAAGTTAACGTTTAACGGATGTAGGGGAAAATTTTAACTCGTTAATAGTCCTTTACTTCTTTTCGAAATTAACGAAAGCGTTAAAGTTAACGAAAAAATTAACGAGTTATGATTAACGCTTTTAACGCATTAATGCGGCACCTATATATATATATATATATATATAATAATATATATTATATTATATATATATATATATATATATATATATTATAATATATATATATATATATATATATATATATATATATATTATATCAGGGGCGGCTCAGCGTTACAATTTATACGGTGGGTGCATCTGACATTTCGAGCACACACAATTTAATATATATATAGTATATATATATATATATATATATATATATATATATATATATATATTATATATATATATATATATATAATATATATATATATATAGATATATATATATATATATATGGATCATGTCGATTATCCGCCTCCACCTCCATATATTATATATACATCGATGGTATGAATTCGAACACACATTTCATAAAATTGAAGTAAAAATACGTAAAATCAAATTGAAAATTTAATATTAAAGCAGCTTCACTCCTCAAAAAATATTTATAAAAAAAAAAAAAAAAAAAAAGTTCAAATCTTTGTAAACTAATTAAACTCATACGCTAACCTTTGCTTATTTATAGTTAAAATCTATTTAAACTAACTACATTTAAGAACAATCTTCCGCCATCCAATAATTTAATTATGGGCCTATTTCATGTTCTTCCACCCCGCCCCCCCAAAAAAGTAAATAAATAAAGAAACTAAGGGCCCAACTGTTCTTTCAATACTTACTTTGGAAAAATAAGATTTTAAAAAAAAAAAAAAATTGGCTTCAAAATGAATGAAGTCCGGATAAAGGACATGAAGCCATATAATATATATATATAATATATAATAATATATATAGTATATATATATATGATATATATCTAATATAATATATATATATATATTAATATATATATATATATATATATTATATGATATAATAGTAATATATATATAGGGTATATATATATATATATATATATATATATATATATATATAATATATATATATATATATATATATATATATATATATATAGATAGATAGATAGATAGATAGATACATAGAGAGAGAGCGAGAGAGAGAGAAGAGAGTGAGAAGAGAGAGAGAGAGGAGAGAAGAGAGAGAGAGAAGATGAGAGAGAGAGAGAGAGAATTATAATACTAATAAAAAAGCAAGAGATCTGACAAACCGCAAACAAATTCATATTCGTTCGTTCGCCGAGACGTTGAATTATGGGACATGAGAGTCTATTTTCCGAATTGTTTACGTTTCACAAATTGAATTTCAGTATTGACAAACAAAGTGGTGTTCTTTGTATTCAACCGCAAGTTGTGGTATAAAGCTCCACGCGGGTCATATTTTCACACAACATTTTTCTCCTCAAAATGTCATAGCTAGGCGCATGTGTTTGTAAAGTGTCCTGCAACCAATCAATGTGTTTTGACATTTGGACCTAACTAAAATTTGATGATGTTTTTTTTTTTTCATAACATCAATAATCATTTGGAGTGTTATTATAAATAAGATGCAATTTAATTTCATTAATATTTAATCAAAATAAAAATTAAAGAATAAAAAATATAAATAGTTACACACTACTGCAAGTTGTATAAAATTGTGGTTGCGCAAACCTGCAACCAGGCCACGAGCCGCCTCGTATATATACTCTATATATATATATATATATATATATATATATATATATATATATATATATATTATTATATTATTCTATATATATATATAATATATATATATATTATATATATATATTATAACCTTTTTCGTTTTTGCATTTGTGCTTACGAGACGTAAGAAATGCTCGAGGTTTGCGTTCGTTTTTGTCAAACTTTACCCGAAAAACTCGTAAGAAATGCTCAGTGCTCACCAAACGTAAGCAATTTTCCTTAATTCTTCTATATAGGTTGTATTTCCTGTTGCTTTCCGGATTTAAGCACGTCTTACGTAAAATATAACAAACAGATGGCGGCTTGGTAGGCCGCGTGAAAAACAAAAGAAAAAAAAAAAAGAGAGAGAGAGGAAAATAAAAAAAAAAATTGATGAATGGTTTCAATTCAATACAAATCAGCTTTATACAATCTAATTTCTTCAATAAGGTTAAGTATCACAAATAGTTGATCAATTAATTCTTTTAATGATAAACCATCTGTTATTTTTATTCTGTTTAATTTCAAAACCACGTGCTCCATCACAACAGCTTGATTCAGATGTTTAAAAACAAAAGTAAGCCATAGAACGAAATACGCGGTCTTTTAAAGAGGAAAATGTCTTGCCTAAACCTGGTGAGCATTTCTTTATCGAGCGTAAATGCATCAAATGAACAAAAACGAAAACGGGTTCTAAAATTAATACAACAATAGAAAATCTAAAATTATTCTATCGTAACCCTTCGTATTATTACAATTATGAT
Organism: Trachelipus rathkii; assembly: GCA_015478945.1. NCBI lineage: Eukaryota > Metazoa > Arthropoda > Malacostraca > Isopoda > Trachelipodidae > Trachelipus > Trachelipus rathkii. Next base: position 29,389 of record JABUQX010038994.1, read on the forward strand.
AAAGGAGATAGAACTAAATGAAATTAGCCCAAGTAAAACCATTAGTGGCTGCAC
>JABUQX010038995.1:0-2500 GCA_015478945.1 Trachelipus rathkii
AAATAAATGTTGATGGTGAGCACTGGACAAGTGTCTGAGTTTAAACACTTAGGATATATGTATATATGTTGGATGAAAGGGAACGGATGATGGAGAGTGTAGTAAGAAAGTTGTGATGGTAGGAAGGTGGCTCGTGGAGTCGTGCTATTAAATCCTTGGTAGGTGTAAAAGGACTAATTGTTGAGTGCGCTATAGGGTCTTGCATGAAGGTATGTTGTTACTTGTGTTAATGTACAGGGAAACTATAGCTGGAATAAGAGGTATGATTGAAGTACATGTGTTTCGGAGGACAATCTTAGGGGTGTGTTAGGATGTGGGAACGAATTGATTAAAATGAGGTAATGAACTATTAGGGGGTTGTGTGGTTGAAGAAAGGAGTAAATGAGAGAATAAAACGAGAGTAATTGAGTATGGTTGGTCATTGGAAGGTGGATGTATAGTCGGTTGGTTTAACGGTGATATAGTGAGTGTGTTGGGAATCGACGGCTGGGAGACGCAAGAATAAAGTGGATTTGAGTCAGTTGAAAGGAATGCTGGAGGAGAGGATGTGAGTTTGGCAGAAGGCGAAAGTAAAGGAAAGGTGCAATGAGTGGAATTTGCGGGTTTTGTAAGTAGGTATGGTGCTTGGTTTTGTTCTGGGATATAACGCCACGATTGACGAGATCTACAGTGAGAGGATACGTCGCAGCCTTGAGACCGCTAGGGTGGATTTTTTGACTGCAACGAGTTCTCACTTAAGTAGTAGAATGGGCGTAAGGCTGGGGCTTTCTTTTCGACTTACGTCATATTCTTCTACTGACTTTTCTGTTCCGGTGTGTGTTACACACCTTACACCAAATCTTGGGTACAAGAAGGAAATACATAAGAATAATAATAATAATAATAATAAAATAATGAATAAATAATAATATATATATATATCAATAATAATAATAATAATAATAATCAATAATTTATGTATATAAGAGTAAAATACATTGAAACCTAATATAAATTTATCTTATAAAATAATAATAATTAAATAATATAATATATAATATAAATAATATAATGATAATAATAATATAGTAATAATATAATAAAATATTATATTATATATATAATATATATAGATTATATATATATAATTATATATATATATATTATAATATAGTATATATAAATTATTTATATATTATATTATATATATTATATATATATACTATATATAATATATATATATATATATATATATATATGAAATATTATGAAGTGAAAACTTATCGAATATGCGGCTTCACACAAGAAAATATAAGAATAAAAATTTTTGAAGTTACTCATAATTATACCTTTTCATCGTTTATTTTCAAAACGTTGTGAGTGAGACAGGCTCCCTGCAACAAGTTTTTCCTCTTTATCAATGTTAATATCATTTAAAGACATTTCAAAATATTTTGGTTCAGTATCGATTGAGATTATCGTTATAGGAAAGTTGCATTGATAATTGACAACGGCGAGGAAAATCGAAGCCTTATATATACTTCTTTATATATTATATGTTATATATATTATATATATATATATATAATATATATATATAGATATATTATATATTATATTTATATATATTATAAACTATATTATCATATGATATTATATATATTTATTTATCTTACACAAATTTCATTATAAGTAGATATATATATAAGTTATATATATATTAATATTATTATATATATATATATATATATATATATATATACTATATATTATATATATTATATATTTATAATATATATTGAATTAATAATATGTTTTATTATAGTAAGAATATAGTATAATTATTTATTAAAAGTATATATAATATAAATATATACTTATATATATATATATAATACTAACAATTATTTTCATTAGTAAAAACTATAATAAATAACATAACTATATATATTTCATATTCTTATATAATTATTTTATATATATAAATATATTATATATATATATATATATGAGTAAATGTGAAATTTTTCTGACAAAAATTAAAAAACAAAATATCGTTGATATTGGAAAAAAAGTGGTCGTTGCACAAACATGCCAACGAAGGCAGTGAGCTCGCCACTAAGAATCATATATATATATTACATTATATATATGATATATTATATAGTATATGATATATATATATATATATATATTATAAAATATATGATATAATAACCTATATATATATAATATAACCTATATATTATATTTATATATATAGATATATAATAATATAGATATATATATACTATATAAATATATATATATATATATATATAACTACTATATATATATAGTATAATATATAATATATATATAATATATATACCTATATATATATTATATATTATAACCCAAAATAATTTAATCAAATACTATGTTTATATACCACATTTATATATTTAATATATATTATATATTACTATATTAAATATATTATTATATATTATATATATATTATAATATATATATAATATAT
>JABUQX010038995.1:15000-22500 GCA_015478945.1 Trachelipus rathkii
TACACACATATTTATCAAATATAATATATATATATATATATATATAATATATATATATATATATATATATATATATATATTATTACGCATATAAATATAAATATATTATGTATATATTTATTATATATATATATATCATCATATAATATATATATACTATATATCTATTTAAATATATATATATATTTATATACTATTATATTAATATATAATATATATAATATAGTATATATATATATATATATATATATATATATACGTTATATATATATATATATATGATCTATATATTATAAATTATATAATATATATTATATCTTATATATATATATATAATATATATATATATCCGTATATATATATTAAATAAGATATATATATATATATATATATATTATATATTTATATATATATATATATATATATATATATATATATATATACTATATATATATATTAATATCGCATTATTATAAATTAATTAATTAAAAATCTTTTATAATCTTTGAAAGAAATAATGATAATTTTATTCAAACGTTAAACATAAAAAATATTTAAATTTATAACAATTAAATTATATTTATTTTTCAGATATTTTATTTATTTTATTTTATATTTTTTTCAAAACAAATAATATTTTATTTTAATTTTTTATTTTTATTTATTTTTTCATTTTTTAAATACATCTTCGCATAACATTATTTTTTTATTTTTTTAATCTTTTGAAATTTTTGTTTTTTTTCCTTATTTTTCTTTGTTCAAAAAATAAAAAATATTGTCTACGTTTTTTTTTATCCTCGTTTAAACTTTCTAAATTTGATCAAAAATAATAATTTTCCCTCGTGTACGTTTACAAACGCACAAACATACATGCTTATTTTAGAGCTATGTGAGGATATTGTGTGTATGTAGGTGCGTGTGTGTATGTGTATGTGTTGTTTGTTGTGTGTGTGTGTGTGTGTGTTGTGTGTGTGTGTGTATGTGTGTGTGTGTGTGTGTGTGTGTGTGTGTGTGTGTTCTAATGTATACTTAAAATATTGAATGATCAAGTAATGGAGAAAAGGGAACAGATTCCTTTAAAATTATATTATTAATAATATTATTATTATTATTTTATTATTTATTATTATTATATATTTATTATTATTATTTATTTATTACTATTATTATTATTATTATTAATTATATATTATTATTTATTTAATTATATTATTATTATTATTATTATTATTATTATTATTATTATTATTATTATTAATTTATTATTATTATTATTATTATTATTATTATTATTATTATTATTATTATTATTATTATTATTATTATTATTATTATTATTATTATTATTATTATTATTATTATTGATTATTATTTATTAGTATTATTAATGATTTTTATTATTATATATATTATTATTATAAGTTATTATTAATTTATTATTATTATTATTATTATTATTATTATTATTATTATAGATCGCTGAATTACAGGTCAAGTTAAATAGCTCTGAACCTGAAATCAATGAGGTTACCAGTCCCAGCGCAAATTCTCAATTATCAGAAATAAGGAGTACGATTAAAACTATAGAGGAGTCTCAAGAGTTACTACAACAAGAAAACGTGAAAAATATATGCGTGATAAGCGGGGCTGGGATACCTGTCTCAAATGAGGGGGAAGTCTGTAAAGAGACCGTTACTCGATTGCTCGAACAAAAATTGAAAATCAAACTTACCTCTAATACAATAACTGAAGCGTTTCGACTAGGTGAAAAAAGAACAGAAAATAATGATAAACGACCTATTCGATTTAAAGTTAATGATGACTCCGCTAAAAGTCGGTTAATATCAGTGCATAAGAGAGAAACCGGATATATTCATCAATGAATTCCTAACAACAAGAAAGAAAAAGCTATTGGAACGCGCTCTGAAAATAAGGAAAGATCATAGGAACATTATATATGCCTGTTATTTTAAAAGCGGAGTTCTCCATGTTAAGAAGAGCGCTAATAGTGAATCTATTAAAATCAAAAATGAAGAAGAATTAAACAACTATTTGACCTCCGTCAACGTAACGCCTCTTGTATAAAAGGAGTAGGGATTTATGTACTGAAAATCGACGATATTATTAATATAATATGAGTTTTATCAATATAATTGCTATTATCATTATGACAATTATTATTATTATTAATATTAATATTATTATTATTATTATTATTATTATTATTATTATTATTATTATTATTATTATTATTATTATTATTATTATTATTATTATTATATAAAATCACTCTCTATCTCATTATTTAATATATTATTATTATTATTATTTGTCTTTTAATATTATTATGATTATTTTTTATTATTATTTATTATTATTATTATTATATTATTAGTTATACATTAAATTTTTTTTTTATTATTATATTATATTATTATTATTATGAAATAATTAATTTATTAATTATTATCCTATAATATGTTCGTTTGAAATATATTAAATAGATAGACGGCAAAAATTATATTATCTGAAGATTATTATTTGAATGCTATATTATATTATTAGTCATTATGCTTATAATTTATTATTATTATTATTATATATTATTATTATGATATATTAATTATTTCTGCTTATTTATGTTTTATTATTTATCTAGTATTAGAATATTAGAATATAATACACTTTACAAAAGATAGTACATTTGGGGCACTTAGATAAATCACTGTTAACTAGAATACTAGATTGATATATATTGAATTTGAACACTCATTAAAATTTTATTTTAATCTTTTCATTTTCGCTATATTTCTTTTTCTTTTTAACTTATTATTATATATTATATTTTATTATTATTATTATTTTATTATTATAATTATATATATTATATTATATTATTTATTTTATTATATCATTATTTATTATTATTATTATATTATTTCATTTTTATATTACTATATTATATTATTATTATTTTATATTTATATTATATATTATATTATAATTTATTATTATATATATATTATTATATTATTATTATATTATCTATTTGTATTTAAGCATGAAGCGCTGATGTACTTGCGAAGAAACTCAAGTACTCTAATAATAAAGACGCCATAATATGTATATATCTCTCCGGATTTATTAAAAAAATCAATTAATATACCAACTGAAAGAAACAATTTTGCATTGTTACATCTTAACGTAAGAAGTATTCATAAACATTACGAAGATTTTCTTAATTATTTAGGCTATCAAAATATTAATCCCGATGCTGTCGTACTCAGCGAAACTTTTCTTAATGACTACAATAAAGAGCTGTATACACTTCCAGGATATAAGGGATACCATATTGTTAGACCGGGAAATAAAAGAGGAGGGGGAATCTCTCTTTACTTAAAAAATGATATTTGCGATAACCCAAAAGTAGAATTCTCACAAATCGACGACACTATAGAAGTTCTTGCCGTTCGCGTTGTGAATAAATCATTTAATATGATAATAGTGGGCTTATACCGACCCCCAAATGCGTCGAAAAAGGAATTCATAAAATCTCTCGAAGTTATAATGCAAACATATTTGCGTAATACAAAGGTAATAATTGCTGGTGATTTCAACATTGATTTAGGTAATAATAGTTCCTCTTCTGGGAAGAATGCTTTATCAAATGTAATGATGTCAAATGGAATGATTAATTACATAACCGTACCAACCAGGCCTAATACCATTAAGAACAGAAATCCAACTTTAATCGACCATATATGGAGCAATATTGAGGTTGATATCAAATCTTTTGTAATCAAGACAGATATTTCGGATCATTATCCCTGTCTTGTAAAATTCCGTATCGATAAAACACAAACTCTTACCACTATAAAATACAGGCGTGATGACGAAAACTGCCGGCGAAATTTTAGAAATAAAATAAATGAGTTAGATTTTTCATACATACAAAATGAGGAGATAGACATACATACTAAATTTAACTGCTTTTTAGACTCCCTAAACACGAGCTATCATGATTCTTTCCCAATAAAAACCAAAAGATTAGGCCCAAAAAGGATTAAGAATCCGTGGATTACACCTGGTATAATAAACTCTATAAACCAAAAGCATAAACTCTATAGAAATTATAAAATAGGCGTCATACCTTTTCAATTATATAATAATTATGATAAACAATTAAAAATCGTCTTGAAGAAAGCAAAGAGGAAATATTATACAAATAAATTTAATGTAGCATATGATGATTCAAAATCTACATGGGGTTTAATTAACAAATTAGTCAACAAAAATAAATCAAAAACAATCAAAATAAACGAACTAAAAATAAGAGGAGAAATAATTAAAGGACAAAAGGAAATTGCCGACCAACTCAATAAGCACTTTGTAAGCATTGGTAAGCAAACTGCGGTAGGCAGGCCTCCAAGTCAAACCGCATTTGAGACCTTCATGGGACAGTGTGGCTCTCGCTTCTCTTTTCAAAATATTGTGGCTTCAGAAGTCAAAACGATAATCACTGAACTAAAAAATAAGAAATGCGATCTTTTTACCATTCCAAACCACATTTACAAAACAATTGCCGACATAATTGACTCTCCTTTAAAAGACCTCTTTAACATCTCCCTTCACACGGGAATTTTCCCAGAAATTTTAAAAGTCTCACGTGTCACTCCTGTGCATAAAAAAGGTGATAAAAATGATCCCACAAACTATAGACCGATCTCAATTTCACAAACGATTAGCAAATTATTTGAAAAATTACTGTTGAAGCGCTTGACAGAATATCTTAATATGAATAACATTCTTAACGACCTTCAATTTGGCTTTAGGAAAAATAGATCTACAACTGAGGCCCTTGTTTGTATGACGGAAAAAATATATGAAAATATAGAACACAAAAACTCATCTGCGCTTATTTTATTGGATCTTTCAAAAGCATTTGATACAATAGATCATCGTATACTTCTGAGAAAAATGTATAAAATGGGAATTCAGGGAAATACACTACAATGGTTTAAAACATATCTAGAAGGAAGATCACAGTATATCAAATTGGGTGAAATACGCTCGGATAAACTGCAAATAAATTGTGGTGTTCCACAAGGATCTATACTTGGCCCTTTACTATTTACTCTTTATACTAATGACATATTTAACTCACACGACTCTTTCATGGTCGCTTTTGCCGATGACATATCAATATTAATAAGTGATAAAGATCCAAACATCCTACCAGAGAAAACGATAGACACATTAAATAAGATTGCAACATGGATCGATTACAACAAACTTACACTAAATGTACAAAAAACTTCATACATTCTTATTAGCAATAAAACTATAACTGATAATTTCAACATAAAAATAAAAGGAGTTGAACTGAAAAGAGACACATATGCAAAAATACTTGGGGTAATAGTTGATGAAAAATTAACATTTAAAGAACATATTAAACAGTTAGTGAGTAAACTAGCAAAGTACATGTATATACTAGTCAAATTAGCAAAATACATTCCTCTATATATACTGAAAAAGATATATAATGCTCATGTGCATCCACTTTTACTATATTGTCTCCCAGTATACGGCATAGCAAATAAATCAGTTATTCAACCGCTTATAACTATGCAAAAACGTTTTATACGACTCCTAAGCGCTGCTAGAAGCTTCTATGATCATACAACACCTTTATTTAAAAAACTTAAAATTCTGCAGTTCGAAGATCTGTTAAAGCTATCTCTTTTAAAAGAGCAGCATAAGATCATACATAATAAAGCCTGTAACTTATTGTTAACTAATTATCAAAATAATCAAAACCGAAGAAGTAGGGCACTGCGAAATAGTTCACATATCAACCCCCCTTTATAGGTTAGAAAAAAGCTAGACAAGCAAGCTAGCTATAAAGGTGCCAAACTTTATAACGGATACCGCATATTTAAAAAATGAAGAATCCTTAAAAGCATTTACATTTAAAGTGAAAAAACGTTTATTGATAGTTACTAATAAATTATTATTATATATTATTATATATTTTATTATTATTATTATTATTATTTATTATTATTTTATATATATTAATTATTATATATTTATTATTATATATTATATATATATTATTATTATTATTTATTTTATATTATTAATTATTATATTCATTATTATTATTATTTTTATAGTAGTATACTAATGTTATAGATATTATGTATTACTATTATTATACTTATTATTATTATTATTATTATTATTATTATGATTATAATTATTATATTATTATTATTTATTTTATTATTATTATTATTATTATTATTATTATTATTATTATATATTATTATTTTATTATTTTTATGACTGATTATAATTGAAATTGTAATTGTGATTGAATTATACTTTGATTGTAGTTTACTTATTATATATTATTATTATTATTTATATGACTATTTTTATTTTATATTATTATTATTATTTTTATATTTTATTACTTATTATTTAATTATTATTATTATTATTTTTATATTTTATATTACCATTAATATATATTATATTATCCATATTATTTTTTTATATTATTTTATATTAATTAATTATTATTATTATTATTATATTATTATTATTTATTATTATTATATTATATTATTATTATTATTATTATTATTATTTATTATTATTATTATTATTATATTATTTTATGTTATTATATTAATATTGTTATTATTATTTATTATTATATCAATTATTATTATTATTATTATTATTATTATTATTATTATTATATGATTATTATATTATTATTATATTATTTTATTATATTATTATTATTATTATTATTATTATATACTTATTATATTTTTGTGAGACATGTGGAATACATTAGTGTGTTACTGACCAGGGTATATTTCAAGTTTTACCGATAAGGCTAAAGTAAATAGTGGTAAACCACAAAAATTCAATTTTAAAGAAATTTAGTAGCTGCAAACATAGGTTCAATATATTATTATTATTATTATTATATTAATTATATATTATATTATATTATGTATATTATTATTATTTATAATTATTATTGATTATTATATTATATTATTTATTAGTAAATTATTATTATTATTATAATAATTATATGTATATTTATTATTATTATTAATTATTATTATTGTTATATTATTATATATTATTATATTATTATTATTATTTTATTATTATATTATTATATTATTATTATTATTATTATTATATTATTTATTATATAAATTCTTCTTCTTATCTTTCTTTTTTTTCTTATATATTATTATTATTATTATATTATTATTATTTTATTATTATATTATTAATTATATTATTATTATTATTTTATTATTATTATATTATTATATTATTACTATATTATTATAATTATTATTATTATTATTATTTTTATTAATTATTAATTATTATTATTATTTTACTATTATATTATTATATATTATTATTTAATTTTTTATTATTATTATTATTATTCTA
>JABUQX010038995.1:27500-37324 GCA_015478945.1 Trachelipus rathkii
AAGTGTAATCCGAATTATGGCCCCGTTACGGCAGAATCAAGGGACGAATAATGGACGCATACTAATCCATAAACGTTTATGTAGATGACTATCTACCTAATATTTCATTAAATTATGGATGATAGATTTCGCAGTTATTTTATAGGTACCTGCTTTATTAAGTGCGTGTTTAATTACTGAGACGTGCTTGGTCTACTGAGTATTATTTAATAGCTAATGTAGTAATAACCTCCCAACTAGACTAATGATTTTTCCAGATATAAAAGGAAGCCCTCCTTTACTGATTCAATTTATTACGACGCATTCATTATATGATTTAAAAACATTGGGTATAATATATCATCCAGTAGCGCGTCACTAGGTCGGTATATCTTTATGAGTTATCAGCGATATATATGATGATTTAAAATTAATACACGAACAAGGACACATCTCATAGTTATTGGAAGTTACATGTGAAGCATAGAAAATGCTATTTTATAAATAATAAATGATACCAAACGTGGACTCATCCATTGTTGAAGTTACATGTGAAGCAGAAAATGCTATTAAAAATAAAAATGATACCAACGTGGACTCATCCATTGTTGAAGTTACTTGTAAAGCAGAAAATGCTATTGAAAATAAAAATGATACCAACGTGGACACATCCATTGTTGAAGTTTCTTGTGAAGCAGAAAATGCTACTGTAAATAAAAGTGATAAAATTATTACCGACGTGGACACAACCATTGTCGAAGTTATTTATAAAGCTGAAAATGCTATTGAAAAAAATAATGATAAAATTAATACCGACGTGGACACAACCATTGTCGAAGTTGTCTATGAAGCTGAAAAAGCTATTAAAAAAAATAATGATAAAATTGATGTCGGCAATGACACATCCGTCGCCGAAAAAAATCATGAAACTGAAACTGCTACAAAAGATAGTAAGACAGTGGAAAATTTGAATGGGAATCTCCCATTCCAAAATCAAGAAAGCTCCTCACATTCAAGCTGTTTTGGAGCCAGTATTAATGAGACAATAAAGTCTGAGGTGACAGCAGTGATGCCTGAGGGTGCTATTAGTAAATTAGTGGGAAGAGTGTTCCAGTTAACACCAGTGGAAGAAGAATATGAAAGGAAGTCGAAAGAAGAGAAAGCGTCTCAAACTGAGGCGTCATCTGAAGATCAGCTGACCACTCCTTTGGAAAATATCCAAGATGAAAATGATGATGCAGATGCAGTAGTACCTGAAGAAAATAAAGAGAAGGAGAAGGAACTTCAAAACCATGAGGAGAATGGTATAGTAGAGACTGCAGAAACATTAATCAATGATGCTCTTTCTTCTCTTCTCGCTCAAGAATCTCGTGCAGTGAAGAAAGATTATGAACTCTCTGTAGTTAACCAAGAGGAAGTTGCAGTGACTGCTCCCACTCCCTTTTCTCCACAAGGAGGTCCCAGGTCAGTTCATTCAGAGCATCCCCATTCTCCATCAGGAGCAGAAGATGCAAAGGATTATGCACCAACAAAATCTAGGACGTTTAGCCAGCCAAAGTCCAGCCGCTTCTTTCTGGATGGCCAAGAGAACTGGAATAGAGGAATGATCAAAGGCTGTGTGGAGAAGAAGAACATTGAAATTGGAAAACTCCAAACCTTCGTTGATACAAAAGAGTTTGCCATCTTGATTGCTTCCATGGCAATGTCGAAAGGCCAAGATGAAGAACAAAACGGACCAAACAGAGGAACGATCCCGAAGATCGAGGAAATAAGAAACTCTTCAGCGTGGATTAAAGCAATGGCACAGTTTAAATACCGAAGGAAGGACTTGTACACTTTTCAGGCGAAGATATCCATGACGTTCTTTTCAAGACGAAAGATGTCACGTCACTTTGTCTTCTTAGGAGGGGCGTGTGTCAAGTTATCTTGCCTGGAGGCCATAATTTCTCAATTGTGAGATTCACTAGTTTGTTTATTTAATTTTGGAAAGACTATTATTATTGATTTCGCTATTATTTATTTTAGGTTATAATATTTCATAATTCACTCAATTTTATTATTTTATAAAAGAAGATTTATTTTGGATACTGCCAAAGTCTATAAAAAGGCAGAGATTTTATGATAAGGGCTTTTTGCGTTTCGTACTATCGTTCTTTAAACTTGTGATAGGGTTATCTTTTAATATTATTGAAGAGTAAAACTTCTGCTTTGTTCTTGATTGATTTGCTATCCTGCACAGCGACCTGATTATTGGAAAATATTCTCATTGGAAATTGAGCCTAGTATTCAGCAAGTTATAAAGGATTTATTATAGTTAAAACCCCTAGACAACAGAACTATTTATTGATACTGAACCCGCGTGTCCTCACCTATAAAATATCTCGACACGTTTTTGGGTGGCCTTGTCCGAGAAGGAATATAACAACATTATTTCTTCATCATACTTGCTGGATTCAGATACTCACATCTCTTTTATTCTATATAAATATATATATATAATATATTAATATATATTTTTTTTTTTTTTTTTTTTAATTATATATATAGATATATATATATATATATTATATATATATATATTATATATATATATTATATTAGGATGGACCCAAAATATTAAGAAAAATTATCGAAATATCGATATTTTTGGCTCGATATATCGATATTTTTGGGCGATATTTTCTTAGGCGATATATCGATATTTCGATATTTTTCTTAATATCGAAAGCCCGATATTCTTTTCAAAAAAAAATTTTTTTAAAGGCCCGGAAAAAAATAAAATCTATATCCCCCTTCTCCGACACCCTGAAGGATGAAATCATCTCTATTTATACCCTCATATTTCGGTTCTTCGTTCTGCCCCAATAGCAGTGATAATAAGATCAACTGAATAATTGAGGTTTATGAATTTTTCGATCATTTCAGGGAACCAAATAGGAGATGGTAGGGAGGGGATATTCGACTCTAAATGGCCACAATACTCAAAACATAGTTCAAATTAGTCTATCAGAGACAGGGATGGACCAATTTTAGTGCATTTTTTTGGTATTTTATTAAAAATATAAATTTCAAATTTGGGATTATTTTTTTGATTTATTATTTAGATATTTTTTGAATTTTTTGGATACGTAACGTCACGTGAAATATAATTGGCAAGTTACAAATTATATATCACGTGACGTTACTTAATCTGTATTAAAATATAGTAATAAAATCAAAAAAAATCAAAAAAATCACAATTGAATTAATTTTTTAAATAAGAAGTCAAAAAAAAATCACCAAACTTAGCCATCTGACTTCAGAGAGTTAATTTCACATATAATTTACAATTTTACGTTATTTATCAATGATAATACAGTTGAGGATAAATGCGACCCTATTGTGTAGATAATAGTCATAGTATTACATTAAAGTTGGTATATTTTGTAGCAGGTACTATCACTTACAGTCATTATCTTACTGCTTAAAGTCTCTGCATTATACCAGTTCGAACATTCTTAAATATTAATATTCATTTTATATAATTATTAATTATAAATAATTAAAATAGTATTTTCATTAGAGATCCTAGACATTCCAGAGTCGTCCAAGTATCATTTGTCTACCATCCAATTTAAATTTAAATATCTATTAGTTGGTATAGAATCTATTTAAATATTATATGTTGTAACTGTAAATATAGAATAATCATGATGAAGAATTCTAGCTTCATTATACTCCAACTTATTTATCATTTTTAATACGAAAAAAATAGTGATTTTTTAAGATTATGTATTTTAATTGATCTAGTGATGAATTACGCGATATTTTTACTATTTAATATTATCACTCAGTCAACAATAAGTACAAAAATTAACATCACCATAGAAATCCACATACAAACGCTTTTATCTAGCACAAACTTCATATCTTATCAAACCTTCATTGGAGTGGAGAATATACAGAAATTGGAAGACTACTGGAAGGAAGTGTGAAAGATTCCTATATTTTTACCATTATCTACATCATTTTCTTACTATGTTACATACGTTCAGACATATAATAATTATATAATTATTAAAGCTCTTTCTCTCTCTCTCTCTCTCTCTTACTCTCTATCATATTATTTAATATTATATATATATATAATATATTATATATATATATATATATATATATAATATATATATTAATATATATAAGCTGTATATAAATAATACATTTACAATAAAACATGAGTATAAAAAGAAATATATTTATAATATAAACAATATCCACATTAAGTCAACTATAATAAGCTAATATTGCGCTTTTATATTAATATTAAATCTGATTATCTCCTATTAAAAACGTTCTCCTCCTCATAATAACTACTGACTTTTAGGTATAAATAGAAGATACTAGGTATGAGAGACAAAAGGTATATCTAATATGTATACTAATATCTTACATCTTAACGGTCCATTACCTGCAAGGAGATCTGGAGAATATAATTTGTATTATTCGATCTACTATATAGCATAATCATCAATAACAATACAAAATAAAACTCACTCTATTACATATTTCAACTCTTATATCGATACCATGATTCTCTTTTAATTCTATCTATCTTTTCATCTTGATGATAAGATAAAAATTTAGTAAAATCAATAAATTTATTTTCCTTTTTCTTTTTTCATATATAGCATTATGTGCCTTTAAAATTAAATGTCAGTCTATAGAAAACACTAATTTCTAGAGTATATGAATACATTAAATAATACAGTTATACTAAAAAGCTCTAAATCATATCTAATGACGATATCGAGTATAAAGTTGTGAGAATAGCGTCTCATTTAATGGTGAGTGGGGGATCGTAGATTAGATACACTGGGTTGCTGGAAGATTTTAGGGGAGAATTTTATATTAGTTATTTAGATACAAGTATGATTCTGCATATCCCATATTCCCCTCAAATATTATATTTTTTAGTGCCGAGTCGTAATGCCTGAGACTCGTACGCTACTTAGTTAATAATATATCCTAACAACTGCGTCTATATTGTTTAAGAATGCAAATAAATCTGTTAACATCATCTAATTTCTGCCGTGATAATAATAATAAAATACATCGTACTATCCTCTTAAAAGTTAATGTTATTATATTTATTTATTTTATTTTATGTTATAATTATTATTAAATTTATTTTGTACTTTTCATAAACTGAAATTTGCTCACTGACTCCAAAATAATGTGATATTCAAATTTTAGTGTAAGTCATATACGTTGTTTTTAACTATGTTGCGTCGCCTTATCTAGAGGCTATAATTATATATATATAAATTTAATATATAATATATATATATATATTTATAATATAATACTATATATAATTAATTTATATATATATATTATATATCATATAATATAATATATTAATATATATATATATTAGATTTAATAATGTATATAATATATAATTATATATATATATATATATATATATATACTATATAATTAATAATATAATATATATATTAAATATATATATATATTATATATATAAATATAATTATATATATATAATATATATATATATATTATAATATATAAAATATAATATATATGATATAGGCTATTATATTAATTTCATAATATATTAATTATATAATTATTATATTATTATATATAATATATTATTATATATATCATATATATAATATTAATATTATATAATATATTAATATATATATATAATATTATAATATATATATATAATTTAATATTATATATATATATATATACTATATATATATATAATATATAGATATAGATAATATATATATTATATATAAATATATATAATATATATAATATATATATATATTAATTATTTATATTTCTAATATATATATTAAAATATAAATATTATATAATTATATATATTTATAATTGGATTATATATATATATATCAAATTATATATATATATATGTATATATATATATATCGAAATATCGATATTAATTCAGAATATCCGATATTTTTCTGGCGGATTATATTACTGGAAGCGAATATATGATATTATTATTAAAATAATCGATATATATCGATTATCGATATTTTTTAAGTATATTCTGGCATCCCTAAATATTATATATATATATATTAATATATATAATATTATATATATGCTAAAGCATGAAAGTTAATTTATTATTTTTTAATTAAATAAGAAAGTTAAATAAAGTGAGCTAAAAAAATAGTCAAACTTAATTCAGATCTAGTAAATTATATAACTATTAGAGTAAACGAAAATTGAAAATATTTTTAAAGTAATGATGGATTCAAAATGATTATTTTATGCTATTATATAACATCCACACACACCACACACACATCACATCACATAAAATAACACTAAACACACACACACAACTCACACACACACAACACATACACACACACACCTACCCTTACCACTCATCCTACAATTAATATATATATTTTAATATATTAATATATATTATATATATATATATAATATTAATATATATATATATATTATAATATATATATATATATATATTAATATATATATATATATATTATTATAATATATAATATATATATATATATATATATAATAATATATATTAATATATATTTATAAGTATTAATTATAGTATTATCATAATAATTTTAATAAGAATCCTTAAATTTGTTGCCCTTAAACATTCTCTGATGTATCTTTATCTAGCGATTATTGGAGTGATATGAATGTAGATGCTCTTATAAACTATGACAACTTCTAAACTACTATAGAGGTATGAGGCTAATCTTTAGATAATTATTACACTTAAATTACCCCTCATCTCTTAACCCAACTAGATTTAGCTCTCTTAAGTAAGAAGTGATGTATATATATATATCATTTATGTTTATATATCTATATATTGTGCATACACATGTCAAGTAGTTAGTAAGCGTGATCTACTCACATCAAGATAGTAAAAGATTTATCTGAAAAGTGGGTTTATGATTTTATATTTTTTCTAATTTTAACATAAACCATTATTGTTTCTCAGTCCTCCCTGGAAGTGGTAGTATATATATATATAATATTATTTGATAAATTTTTTTAAAAAATGTATCAAGTATCGTTATCGATTTTTTTCCGAATACATCTATAAAAAATGCAAAAAAAGCGATTTACCGATACACGATCCATTTGGAACTGTACTAAGCGATACCGAGTGAACCGATTTGAGCAGAAGTTATGACGGTATCAGATATCGTGATCTGCCGAGTATCGAATGATCGTAAGAGAGATAACTGACGAGCAAGTATCATAGATGAGTAGATATAGTATAATATAGATATGATATATAGAGAGAAATAGTAGAGAGAGAATAACTGCTATTTAAAACTACTATAAGTCAGCATATTCTTTTCCTTTCTAATGAGGACCTTTAATATTTTATATCAAATAATAACTGGTTCTACATACTCAACACCTTTCAACACTCTACTCATCTACATATTACTGTATATGCTTCAATTTATTACTATGCACTCTCTTAATGTAAAATTAATCAGTACTGAATTCCCATCTTATACCCTCAATTTATTCAGTTAGGTATTATCTATTATACTTCAAAGAATAGTGCCTAATGTACAATAGCCCATTATATATAATATAAGTATAGGTTTAACCACAGCTCTTGGGTATCAATATAAGCACTAAGGACTCCTAACCACCATTTTATATTGTTGCCTAAAAAAGTTCTAAGTTCCAAAATCAATTATTATCGATATTAGTTATTATATTAATTAATAAGTAATAATTAAAATATATTAAATATATTATAATATATAAATAATATATAATTAATATATAATTATAATATATAATATATTAATTATAATTATAATGTATATATATATAAAATATTAAAATATCCGAACTATAATATAGACTATTAATATATATTAATATATATATATTATTATATATATATATGATAATTAAATATAATATAAATATATAATTAATTAATATAATATTATATATTAATATATATATATATAATAAATATATATATATAATATATATATATATAATAATATAATAATTATATTAATATATATATATATTTATTAAATAATATATTATATTAACATATATAATCATAATATATATTGATTATTTGGAACTTAGATTATTTTCATGAAAATAATAATTAGTGGAGTCCTAGTTGTCATTATTATACCTTTATACTATATATATATATATATAACTATATATATATATTAATATATATATATTATATATATTATATATTATATAATATATAATAATTATTTATATTAATTTAATATATATATATATATATTATATATATAATATTTAATATATATTAATATATATATATATATATATATATATATTATATATATATAATATATATATATATTAATATATAATATATATTAATTGTATTATATATATTAATAATATTAATTAATATTCCTCGTGAATTTTTTAATAACTATATTATATTAATCTATATATCAAAATAATATTAGTTTAAATTCTTAAGAAATAACTTATAGATAATTTATAGATAAAATAAAGATAATATTTAAGAATAATTGATAAATAAATTATAGTAAAATTTAACTGTCTAATTTAAACTTTTGATATCACTCAGCTTATAAAGTATATATATATATATATTAATATATATATTAATAATTATATATATATATTATATATAATATATATATATACGTTTTAATGTTTTAATGATTATACAGTACCGTTAATTATTTTTATATTATAGGTTAACGCTTATAGAGATTAACGGCGATTAAACTTTCTCATTAATACGGTTAGCCCACCTATTTTATATGTATAATATATATATACTTTTTAAAGTTAAGCACTATAATATTTAAGTCCCTGAAATTATGCAGTGAAAGGTGATTTTATAGGAAGGGATATAATAAATTACTTCGGTTAAAATGAAATCTTCACATATAAACTTAAACATTTCTAATTTCCAAAAATAATATATAAAATTAATTAAATAACATTTATAATCCTTATATTAATATCAAAACTAGTTTTGTCCTGTATTATATAGGATACTTTCATTACTTTTTATAAATATCTAATTTGAAAAGTAAAATACCTAACAGGTATATTTCATGAAAGTTGTTCTTCCCCTATAGGATTCTACTTCTTCTCTTGTATAATTATTTGACCTCCTTCCCTATTACTCCTGAATCAGAGAAAAAATTGTACCCATCATCAAACGCGCCTGAAAAATACATACATTTTTCTTAATGTTATTTTATGAGAAAAGAAAACTGCTCAAAATTTCTAGAAGTAGAAAAAAAATATCGCTTGATTCGATACTGGGATAAAATATCGAAATTATATCGATATACGGCTGAAAAAATATCGATACTATCGAGAAAAATATCAATATCGATATATATCGGTCCTATGCGGCATCGCAGGGTTACCAGACGTGACTAATTTTAGCCATTTGAGCTAATTTCATAAGTTGCCTGCTACAAAAAAAAATATATTTTTAGTCACTTGCTTTTTGGCGCTAATTTGGCTAATTATCTGCTTGGCTTTAATATAAAACCCAAAATCCTTTCAATTTGTCGAACCATTTACATAAATCCCCTTTCTGAAACACAATGCAAACAGTTTTTTCTTAGTATTAATCCACTACTGCATGCCAAATTCTATTGATTTGTATTCATTGTAATACTCTTAGAGATCAAAGCTTTAATTCCTAATTATTTTAGAAATGGCAAATGCATTTATGTCTCTAAAATTAAACGTTATCGTTATTTTACATTTGT
>JABUQX010038996.1:2500-5000 GCA_015478945.1 Trachelipus rathkii
CACATACAATACCATACCTTAAAGGGCCAAAAAAAAGTAAATCAGTAATCAATAGAGGTGTTACCTAACATCTAAGGGATTAGTATGCTTTTTGTTTTACTGCTTTGGCTGCTTAAACTTTCTGCTTTACTGCTTTAACTTTCTGCTTTACTGCTTTAACTCACATACATTACATACCTTAAAGCAGTAAATCAGTAAATCAATAGAGGTGTTACCTAACACCTAAGGGATTAGTATGCTTTTGTTTTACTGCTTTACTGATTTAACTCACTGTTTTACTGCTTTAACTCTCTGCTTTACTGCTTAACTTCCCTGCTTTACTTGCTTTTAACTTTCTGCTTAACTGTTTTAACTTTCTGCTTTACTGCTTTAAATTTTCATGTTTTTACTGCTTTAACTCATATATTTATTAAATTTATGTTTTTTATTTTGTTTTAATACTTTTTATTTATTTTATTATTATTTTTATTTATTTTATTATTATTTTTATTATTTTTATTATTTTATTTTTATTTTTATTTATTATACTTCAGTGTTATTGATACTTCATGCCTATTGTTATAATTATTTAGAACACACACACACACAGCACACACACACGACACACACACACACACACACACACACACACACACACGCACACCTCCTACACACACACACACACACACACTCACTTACACATATAACGTATAATTTATTAAAACATTTTATGTTTAATTAAACACGTACATTTATATTACTCATTCAAATATAACTAAAATTATTTCAAAGCTTCTTAAACTTCTATAATATATCAATCATTATCTTTGAATAACAAAAGAATTTATTATTAACTTTTAATACTTTTTGTTTATTAATTTTATAACTATCAAGCAAATCAATACTTTTACTAAAATTTTTATGAAATTTTATTAAAATACATGTATTTTACGTACCTTAAAGCAATAAATCAGGTAAATCAGTAAGGGCAGCCCCTAGCACCCCTCTAAGCCAAGCTATGCCACTTTTTGTTCTATTGACTTACTGCTTTTACATCATCTTTAGCCATGTAATAGGTATAAAAAGAAACAAATAAGTTCTTCTCTGCTAACATAACATGTATATTTATTAAAATCTTTCTAAGTTCTTAATTTAAAAATAACAATTATTCATTTACATTTATATTAATCATTCAATGTTACCTAAAAATATTTCAAAGTTTTTTAATAATTCGGATTTTCTTTTATTATATTATTTAATTATCTATGTACATTGACAATCCATCACGAGAAAACACAACATCCCGCACTCCTTACAGATACGAAACTGACCTCTCTCTGTAAAATGTGTTGTAGGATAATCCTTTTTGTATCCCGGGGCGATTTAGGCCTAATTCCAGGTCAAAATATATTTCAAACTGACCTTTTTCTGTAAAATGTGGTGCAATAACTACGTTAGGCCTAAATTTAGGCCTAAATTTAGGATAAGCCTTTTTGTAGACGGGCTAATTTAATCCTAATACCAGGTCAAAAGGTAATTCCAGTATAGACAAGAATCATTGTTATTATTATTTTTATAAATATATTTCAAACTGAAACATGCTGGATCGGTAAGATCCTTTAAGCAGGTAAGAAGGAAATGTTTTCCTTACTTGTGATTGGTCGGAGTAGTTTTCCCCTAGTTCATAAGCTAACCACCAGGGCTCAGCATGAGCCCCACCCGCAAAGGCAGCCAACCCCGCACCCGCTGGTGCGTCCCGCCGCGTCCCCGCCCCCCCGTGTGCGCCCGCAGGCGCAATATTTCCGCGTTCCCGCCCGCCGCGGGCGCCCGCAGGCGCAATATTTCCGCGTTCCCGCCCGCCGCGGGCGCCCGCAGGCGCAATATTCCCTCGCGAATGAAATATATATATACTACGAGTCATTCATTTTTATTTCATACTTAAACATTTCAAAGAATTTCTTTTCAAATATACTATGAGTCATTCATTTTTATTTCATACTTAAACATTTCAAGAATCACATATTTATTAACATTATGTTTTTTATTTTGTTTTAATACTTTTTATTTATTTTATTATTATTTTTATTTATCTTTATTATTATTTTTATTATTTTTATTATTTTATTTTTATTATTATACTTAGTGTTATTTACTTCATGCCTATTGTTATTGTTATTATTATTTAGAACACACATACACACACACACACGCACATACACACACACACACACACACACACACACACACACACACACACGCACACTCACTTACACATATAACGTATAATTTATTAAAACATTTTATTTTTATTTTATTATTATACTTAGTGTTATTTACTTCATGCCTATTGTTATTATTATTTAGAACACACATACACACACGCACACACACCACACACACACACATACACACTTCACATACGCACCCCACCCACTCCGATATTTTGATGCCTCAACTTTGATGCCTCAGCTTTTGATGCCTCAACTTTCGCATGTACTTCAGGTATTATTGTATGATGAAG
>JABUQX010038996.1:12500-28262 GCA_015478945.1 Trachelipus rathkii
GGTGTGAGAAGAATTGATAAAATCAGGAATGAACGTGTTAGAGAGTTGCGTGATGTGAAGAAAGGGGTAATTAAAAGAATAAATAAAAGTACGTTGAGATGGTTTGGTTATGTGGAAAGGATGGATGATAGTCGGCTGGTAAAGCGGATATATAGTGGTGAAGGTTGTGGGAATCGACCGGGTTGGAGACCGAGAAAAAAGTTGATTGAGTCAGTAAAGAAATGCCTGGAGGAGAGGAATGTGAGCTTGGCAGAGGCGAGAAGAATGGTGCATAATAGGAGTGAATGCCGGGTTTTGTGGGGGGGGGTAAGGTTGTGGTCCAACTGGGCCAAGGGATGAACCCCACATTGACGAGATGCCATAGTGAGGGCAGTCACGGTCCCGTGAAGCTTTAGGGTAGATTTTCTGACTGCAACGAGTTCTCACTAAAAGGTATAAATGGGGTGGTAAGGCCGTAAGGCTGGGCTATCTTTTCGACTTTCGTCATATTCTTCTACTACTTTTCTGTTTCCAGTGCAAGCTACTCACCATACCCCAAGTCTTGGGGAGAGAAGGTGGGTGATGATATATATTTATATATATATATAATTATATACAATTATATATATATATATATATATATATATATATATATATATATATATATATATATATATATATATATATATATATATTATATATATATATATATATATTGCTTCAATAAAAGGAAATAAAATAATGTAAACATTAAATAGTAATTTGAAAATAAAAAAAAAAGATAATTCCATTTTTTTTATAAATTCTTAATTTTGATCTAACAACATAATGATTGATAACTTTCTTCGTTTATATAGTGAAAGCTATGATGAACACTCATTATAAGCCAGTTATGTTTAGGTTTTTTCATATCCTGTAGAATTGAAAAAGTAATTTTTGAGCCTTTTTTTAGTAGAAAAATATTTTTTTGGAGTTCACGTTTTGGTAAGTAAATCAAAATTCCTTAAACAATCTAAAATATGACTGCACAGATCAAATTTATTTACAAAAGTTAACAAAATTTTGAAATAGACATCCGATGGAATGAGTAACTTTACAAACATTAGTAGGTATGGATCTATGGATTCGCCCACTTGTTCTCTAACTGGTTTGAAAAATCATCAAGAAAATAAATTGTAATTGCCCTATATATTTTCATTTTAAATTGATTCTCACAAAAGTTTTATTGCAACTTCCAAAATGTTTAAAAATGTTCGTTGAGTTTGATTGACAAATCCTTACTAAAAAAACATCACATTTTTAAATATGAATAAAAGCAGTTACTTTCGCTTAATTATGGAGAATGCAAGTAATACAAAATGGAAAGAGTGTTTGAGAATAAAGCTAAAGACATAAATAAAATAAACTTATAACAAATTTTGGTTTTTGCTTCAACTTGAAAAGATTCTTGTTTTTTTGAAAAAGGTTTACATACTTGATCACTTCAAAGCTCCCTCTTAAGCTTCAACTGAAGACATGCTTTAAAATTTCATTTGATAGTAACAATCCATCGAAATTTCCCACCTACCTGTTTCGCCCATTCGTGAGAGTTTTGTCCATTTGTTTCTGAAGAAAATCGTTTCTAAATTTTTTTCCTATTAAAATCTAGTCGGCCTAGCAATCTCAAAAAGCATATAGTTGCATCGATGTGCTATCAAGTTCTAATGTTGTGTACTTCACATGGATGTGAACACAATAACATTCTAAGGCTCTGGATATTTCGACAGCTTAAACCCTTCTAAACATTCTTCATTGCTTTTACAACCATCAATATTGTGTCCCAATCAGAAAGTCAATATTTATATCCAAGTTCTTAGTATTACCTCCAACAGAGATAAGGAAACAAAGAGCCAGTTAGAAGCCGCATGGGTCTATCGAAACTGTCCCCAGTCAACTAAAAATTTATCAAATACATGCGACAAACACAACCTACAACACACCCTAAGGGCCTGTCAATTTCCAAACAAAGGTCAACATAATAAATACGAAAACTACTATCAAAAGCAAAACTATAGCTAAGGCTCATGCTAGCCACAAAACAAGCTTTAATAAGTTTAATGTGATACCGGTAGCTACAACATGCAGTTTACTTTAATAATTAACTATAAACCCGCCTCTTTGGCTGCATCAGAATATATTATATGATGCCCAAACCATCCATATACCTATCCAATCCTTTCTTTAATGTTGCAAGTGAGTCACACTCAACAACCTCCTGCGGGAAACCATTCCAAAAAATTTACAACACTGTTATAGAGTGAATGTTTTCTTACATCAAAGTTACACGTCTTCCTGATTTTCTTATTGTGTCCCCTAGTCTCCTGTTCGTAGTCTACTATAAAGAATTTCTTGAACTCAATATTATCAATACATTTAAATATTTTATAGAATTGTATCATGTTCTCTATGAGAATTCGCCATTCTAAAAAAAACATTCCTAACTCCTTCAGTCTCTCCTCATAGCCCTTACCCTCAAAGCCAGAAATCATCCTTCTTCCATGCAACAAGAATGATTTCTGGCTCTACATGTGCACTAAGTTACACAAACGTTGAGTGTTGACATGATGCCCCCACCGGTTGATACAAGCGAACATCTCGACTGGTTTGATGAGGTGGAAGCAGATAATGACCAGGAGAGTGAATATGATATTGCGGCATTTGAGAAATCAATAGCGTTTCCGGAAGATAGTTACACGTTCGGAGTAAGGGTCAGCGACGAGAGTGAGGAGGAAATGGATTTAGGTTTAGACAAGGTAGTGGATTCAATCGAAAACCCGGAGGTAGTACCTACTGAGAATCAAGATACAGACTTTGAGACACAAGAGGAAGACCAGGTGGAAGAGGTAGGAGAGGTTAATATCAAGGTGACTAGCCCTGAAGGTTCAGAATATAGACCAAGGTCTATTTATGAGGAGCTTGTGGAAGTAGGTGAAGTGCCGGACGCAATGATGATTGGTACCAGTGCTAGACAACAGGAACGGAGGGCATCAGAACCAGAGGATCTGTACAGGGCACCGTTCACAAGGTCGAGAGGATCGGTACCGGAACAGCCAAACGTAATGAGGAGGGTTATAGAGTATGAGAAAAGGACCGAAGCACGAAGAAGAGCATCAACTGGAAGGATGGAGTAAGGTAGACGGTTGGCGCTTATATATTTTTTTCTTTTTTTTCTTTTTAAGATTGTTGCACAATCTTGGAGGGGGAGTTATATGATAGACTGATATTAAATAAACCAAGTAACTTAAGAACTGCGTGCGCGGAAGCGTCTCAAGGAAAATGCTCATTTGTCATTATCAAGGAAAACGAAAAGTACGTTGAGAAAGTCACGGAAACTGGTGTGTGATAGTTTAAAGGTGAAATTGTTATAAAGTATCTACAAAGGGATAAAAGTCCAGTGATCCAAAGTTTAAAGTTTGCAAAAACTAATTGAAGTCAGGTTTCGTGGAAACCATATTTGAAGTCATCAACTCCCCTAAGCTGGGTAAGTAAACTAATTATTTCACAAAGGTTAAAATTAAATAGGAAACTGACTGTCATTTTTGCATAAAGTTGTTAAATTCAGGAGAAACGAAAAACCATTGGTATTAAGGTTGCTAAGTATTTAAAACTAATTAATATTGGGATAGTGTGAACTAAAAGTAGGAAGTGATGTTAAAATTAGGATCAAGGAGTTAAGATGGAAAATGTGAATAGGCAAGTGATAGCATATTTTAAGGTAGATTTTGAGAGATTTTCACGAGGTTTGAGTTAAGAAATTATTATTGGAGTGTTATAATGCTATTTTTCGTGATCAAGTTACCACCGGGTTTATACCAGGTTGTTTTAATAGGAGACTGTTATTAGAGTGTTATCAGGTTATTTTGTGGACATTTGTCACTGGTAACCCGGATTACCAGGTTTGAGGAGAAATGGAAAGTAAGGTTAAGGTGGAGTTTGAGATCTGGAGTGGAGGTAAAATTACGAGTGCTAGTGTTAAATTGTATGAGAAAGAATAGCGTGTACACAAGGCGTAGAAATTTTATTATTATTATTATTATTATTATTATTATTATTGCATTATTATTATTATTATTATTATTATTATTATTATTATTATTATTTAATATTATTAATTATTAATTTATTATTATTATTATTATTATTATTATTATTATTATTATTATTATTATTATTATTATTTACTGCAGTTATTATGATTTTTTAACAGTGATAGTATTATTACTATGTGGCGTTATTATTATTATTACGATTATTATTATTATTATTATTATTATTATTATTATTATTATTATTATTATTATTATTATTATTATTATTATTATTATTATTATTATTATTATTTTATTTTTTTTATTTTTATTTGTCTATTTTCTAATTGTGTACTCATCCTGACTTTTAGTCACCGGTAACCTTGTCTCAATCTGGAGTGAATTTCATCGGGGTTTGCCTGTAACCTTTCCCCAACCTAGAGTGATTTTCATCGGGGTTTACCTGTAACCTGGCCCCAACCTGGAGTGATTTTCATCGGGGTTTACCTGTAACCTGGCCCCAACCTGGAGTGATTTTCATCGGGGTTTACCTGTAACCTTGCCCCAACCTGGAGGGATTTTCATTGGGGTTTATCTGTAACCTTGTCCCAACCTGGAGTGATTTTCATCGGGGTTTACATGTAACATTGCCCCAACCTGAACGAACTTCGTAAACCCGATTTCGCTTTCAAGGATATCCCAGCCTGCACGGATCTGGTAAACCCGGTTTTGGATTCTGAGGTTGCTTTCACTGGATTGGGAGGGTACTTGAGTGTACTCCCCACCTTCACTGGATCGGGAGGGTACTTGAGTGTACTCCCCACCTTCACTGGATCGGGAGGGTGCCTGAGTGGTACTCCCACCTTCACTGGATTGGGAGGGTACTTGAGTGTACTCCCCACCTTCACTGGAACCAAAGGGAAGTGCAATTGTTAATTTATTTCCTTAGACTATAAAGTTCCCTTATCTATTTAAACTTTAATAGATTTACCCGGTTGTGAAGGTTTTGTGTGAACCATTAGAGAAAACACTTTGATTTAATTTATAAGTACACGGTGTTATCAGGTACAAGGATAGTGAGTCCCGGTTATACTGCTAAACAGTTTGTCCCATGGAATGTGTTACCTATTGCATAACATAATATATTGAGTATTAACTGATTATTATCGATTTGTGTATTTATTTACTTAACTGAGATTTTTGTGGGTATTATTGATTCTAGCGATTTATTTTGATTTAATTTATTGATATTGTGGGAATTATTATTGACTCTTGTATTTATCTGCTTTATTGACATTTTGGGGGATTATTATTTATTCTTTAATTTATTTCATTTATTGACATTTTGGGGGATTATTATTTATTCTTTAATTTATTTCATTTATTGACATTTTGGGGGATTATTATTTATTCTTTAATTTATTTAATTTAATGACAAAACTGTGGCCTTATTTCTTTACGCCTTATTGAAGACAGGAGAACCATATTGACCTCCCGCGAGTACGGTGGCTCAGACTGTTTATTGTGTCCGGTAACAATATATATATATATATATATATATATATATATATATATATATATATATATTTATATATATATTATATATATATTATATATATATAATATATATATATAATTTATATAGTATAATATATATATATATATATATTATATATAATATATATAATACATTATTATATATATATATATATTATTTATCTAAGAACAATAAATAATTATTATAAAAATATTTAGTATATTAATATATATATCATAAGGAAGTATATGTTTCTTCGAAGTCGAGTCTAGCGAAGGAATAAGGTTCAGAGTGTATTGGAGACAAAATTGACCATTTGACGTTACAGCTGCACTTTGAAAATATAAATAATACAAAGGAAGGTAGTGACTCATGCGTCACGGTGGTGTATCGGTATAGCGTCCGACTTTATGCTAGATGATCTTGGTTCAATGCCACCTTGACCGAATTTTGGATAAAAATATTAAAAATAATTTTTTTTTAGTTAATATGTCAAAGAAGGAGCGGGTGGTGACGTCATCTAAAAACGCCTAAAAAGTATTTGCGTTTGTCTGTCTGCGCGCGGCAAGTTTGGTGAAGTGCTGCGGGGTGAAACACTACAAGGGTGGCTCCAATCGGTCCAATGACTATGGAAAACGAATCCATACCTCACATACCTATAATTTGACACCAAACACGATATATTTCCAAGGCGATGCACTGAGCACCGCGCTAACACCTTAAGAACACCACTGATCAGGTCAGTAACCACGGGAATTCGCAGTCCCTCTAAACATAGGGTTAGACATCAAACAGGAATTAAGATCTAGAAAAGATAGACGTGCTAGAAAAGTGGGTTAGGGAGCAGGGAAGGAAAGGCGTGCTAGAAATTTGGACCGATATCTGTTGTTAACTACTCCAATCCTAACACCTGATATAGGACAATTAATTAAACAACACAACTCACTCAAAAAAATAATACCCACATCACTACAAACGATAATACAGATTAACGCCCTAAATTCCAAAATCACAAATTTAACAAAAACACATTCCTCGAGCAACTTCCAAACTTTCCTCACCAAGAACATTCAACACACGAATGACACCAGAATGTGGAAAACAATAAACATACTGAAAAACTCAACCAACCAACAATGATACATCCATGAATCAATCAAAAGCCCAAACACACAAAACCCCCAATTCACCAAACAACAATCAAACATTCTTGCAACTCACTTCGCAAAGCAGAGTCAAAAACCAACACACCCTAAAAACAGGAAAATCATCAAAGTTCTCAAAAAGTAAAACTCAACCACGACTAAGCAATAGAAATAATCACAACAAAATTGGGAAACATAACAAATACACTTAAAAACTCACCTGCAACTGGCCCAGACAACACTTCAAACAAACACCTCAAACACGTAGAGAACAGAGCTTTAACTCAATTAGCACAAATATACAACAATTTCACCAGCTTAAATTTCATTCCCCCTTTCTGGAAAAAAGCTATCATTATACCCAATATAAAACCAGGAAAAAACACATCTGACCCCTCCTCATATCGCACCATTTCACTATTATCAACACTATGGAAACTACCAGAAAAATCCATACTAAACAAAACTACTCCATACATTACCAAACACAAATTCCAAAACAGCTTCAAATAAAACCCTTCATCCACAAGCGCACTCAACATCATCATACAACCCACAATCAACGGTCTAAACTCAAAACCCACTCACAAAACAATAATCATAGCAATCATTAACATACCTTTGAAACAGTACCCAAGCATAATTAATCCACAAATTAACAAAATCAAATATCCCCACTAACCTAAAGAAATGGATTTCCAATTCCCAATCAAGAAGATCACAAATACAAGCAAACAACACAAAATCCCAAACAGTAGACGCCAACAACGGAATACCCAAAGGTGCAAGACGACCTCCACCCAATTAGGTACTCACTTCTTCAGCTTTCTTACAGATAAGTTTAAATTGTCCGGCTTTACAGGCAGAATAAACCGGGCCTTTAAGGTATGTTCCTCCTGGATTTCTTTTTCATTCAAATAACTCCAAGTATTTAGGAATTCGTCTAATTTAATCTCTTTTCCTTTATAACCGCTGTTGATGAAGAATCCTAATTTAACTTCCTTGAGCAAACCGATTCGTTCGACCCACCTGACTCCCACTTGTGATTGTCCCTGCAAGACAAAAAATTTACGGCATGAAGTTCCTTACACAGGTCAGTTCACCGACACCCTTATTAGAACCCTCAGACCAATATTAATGAGACACTTCCCATTTGCTACCTTTATTTTAATTCCCACTAATAACTTCAAACTTAGTAACTTTTTCAGATGAATAAAGATTTTAATGCCGTAGAAGGTTTGCACCTCTTGCAATAGTCACTACTTGTAATAGGTGTGCTGGTTTGTAATGCCCGCTATGTAGGACAAACAGGCCTACAACAACATTCTTGCATCAGGAATTGCCAAACATAAGGGTTTTTTTTCCGGGGGCACCAATCTTCTCTGTCCTCGGCTCTGAATTTTCAGTCTGTATACGTAACCAAGTAGCCATGAAAAAGACCACCCCATCACTACTAAATGACTTCTCGATTCTTGCCTCCGTCAATTGGATCTCACGACAGGAAATATTTTGGAGAGCCTCTACAATTCAATGAATTGAACTGAACTCCATCCTCGATTTTATCTGTCAAGTTTTTCTTAATTTATTTTATATTCTTTAATTCTAAATTCTTAAAAATTGTGATCTTATATCTTTCATGTTTCTTTTGACTGTTATAAATATCGTGATTTTTAAATGTAGTAAAGTCCCAGAACAACCAAACCATTCTATGTATAATTTTGGTATAAATAATGTTCCGATCTTATCTTGTTCATTCATTGTTTTGGTTGACCCAGGTCAGTAAAACGAGGTTATATAGATTTAATTTTTATAATTTTATATTCTATAATTTTTATATATTTTGTTATATATATTTTATATAATCGCAAATATTATAGACATTTGTTTATTTATATTTATTATTTACTTATACTGTGATACCGCTAGCTTATAGCGCGAAACATCCTTAGACAATTAGGCATCTCTCCATGATGTTTCTTCCTGTTCATCTTTTAATTGAGGTTCACCTAGAAACCAAAGTCAACTACGCATAATATACTATATATATATATATATATATCTATATATATATATATATATATATAGTATATATATTATTATAATATATATATATATATATATATAAATATATATATTTATATAATATATATATATATAATGATTATTTACCATCCCCCAAGTAGGACTTCTGCCCTGTCAGTTGGACCAGCATCTTCTTCTTTCTGGCCAAGAAACTCTTGATTCATGAACACTCTGGAAACTATTCCTCGGCGCAATGGTTTCCGATGCTAGTCCTTGAGCTATATACTCTCAGGTAAGGTCTCTCACCCTTACAGTTGAACTAGCATTTTCTTCTATATGGCCTCAAAATTCGTTTTGCCAGAGTTCTTCAGGAGATCGTGTTTTAAGGCCCATAAGATTTCGATGCTGTCCACGCGAGTTCTGCAAGAAATAAAGTAAATGAGCCGGTTGCTATCACTCTTGTCTCCCTATATATAGTATTATTATTGACATAAGGGATTCCCTGCCCTTAGTGGCCAAGCGAAGTATCTCTTCATATGATCCGATGTGTCATCCAAACTCCCTCTCTCTCTCTCTCTCTCTCTCTCTCTCTCTCTCTCTCTCATATATTATATAATTATTATATTATATATATATATATTATATATAATATACTATACACTACTATATATTTATATATTTATATATATATATTATATAATTTAATATATTATATATATATATATACTATATATATAATATATTATATATAATATATATTATATAATACAATATTATAAAGTATATAGTATTATATATATATGATATATAATATATCAATATATATTATATATAATATATACCTATATATATATATTCTTATAGTATATATATATATATATATTAAGAGTGAGTAAATATATAAGTAAAAAAAAAATTTTTTAGTCTTTATGGTCCGCATAGGGTTCTTATTTTGCTGAGGTTACAGAACTTCGAGAAAATAAATTTATTTGAATATCTGGATCATATTTAGGCGCACTTTGCATCCATGAACGAGAAGTTTTGAAGTCTTGTTCAAAAATTTAAAGATTTTTTTTAATATATATACCGGTATATATTATAATATTTTTATATATATATATATATAGTTATATATATAGTATTATATATATATATATATATATATATATATATATATATACTATATACATATAATATTATAGTATATATATATATATATTATATATAATATATATATATATAATATATACTATAATATAATATATATGTATATATATAATTATATATTATTATATATATATATACTATATTTGTATATAGTATATATAATAGATAAATATATTATATATATATATAGTATCATCTATACGTATATTTAGATAATAGAGACGTAAGGAGTCTTATATATAAATATAATTATATATATAATTATATATATATATATATATATATATAATATATATATCTATATTATACTATATATATATATAATATAATACTATATATATATATAATATATATATATATATATATATATTATATATATATAATATCTAGTAATATATATATATTATATATATATATATTATATATAAATAATAATAATTATAATATATATATATATATATATATATATATATATATATAATATATATATTATAATCTTATTTCATAAAAAATTTAACATGGTTGGGAAAGGAAATTGTTTCCTATGATATTCCACAACTTGAAAGAGATATTGCCATTCATCTTCACGTGTAGTTAGGCATTCATTAAAATCTGTAGCCAGTTTTATCATTCTTTCAGCGCAGTCATTAACTACTTTTAGGTGTGATACTATACCTTTTCCATAAATATAAGATGGATGATCAGACCAGGTTTCAGGACTCAATGTAAGAAACGATTCATCAATTTGCAATGACCGAAATAAATTTAAAGATCTGCAAGTCACAAAGTTAGAAAGACTTAAACATTTAAATGATCTAATTGCTTTAGTTTCTATTCTACGAAGGTCTTTTGATTTTTCTTTCTTCTTCAGTGCTTCCACCATTGCTGACTTTTCAGAGTTATTATCAGAAAAAAATGCTAAAGATACTAAATCTTCACTTAGGTACCACAAATGATTTTTGAATTTATTTAAGGAGACATTTGCTACTTGTCTATCTATATCTTGATAATCTTCTAATTTCGAAAGCATCCACAAATCGTTAATGGGTGAATTGGCTGCCTCTGCTGCAGTAAACCAAGACTTTATATATATACTGATACACAAAAAATATTAATACGTCTGATGGATTCTATCTCTTTGCCTTCCAAGCGAAACTGATTTCTATAAAGATAGATTTTTAAGCAGTAAATGCCTTTTGACATCCATTTGCCCTGTGATATGCACCTGGTGCTGTAAATTTTATTCCTCTTGATGGGATCTCTCCTAAGGAGATAAGAGCAAGCTCGATAAATTCCTTATAATCTTGTCGTTCATGAGTCTCTTCTAGTTTCTTATGTAAAAATATTACCATATCCTGACGTTCATCACTCATCCATTTCTTTTCTTTGTCTGTAACACTTTCCAATGATACATAATCTTTTTGATTAATGAAAGGCCAGTGCTTCTTGAACCGTACAAATATATCAATTTCAGGTCCACGTGATGTAAAGAACGTATCAAAAACTGCATTTATGACAATTTCAAAAATGTGGTGACGACATGCAAGAAAAAGTAATCTCTTTTGAAGTTCCTGTTCAATTACAGTACAGGCGCCTCTGTGGATCCCAGTGTTGCTAGCTGTTGTATCAAAGCAAAGGCCAGCAATCCAACTTTTCTCTACATTCCATTCACTTTTTGAGCAATTTTGATTCCTGTGCCTTCATCTAAATTTGGAATTCCTAATAATTTTTCTACATTTTTACCAGACACTACAACACTTTTCAGGAGATATATTATTATTCATCACTTTTCCATCAAAATGTATAATAAGAGGAGTATCTACTTTAAAGGTTTTTGTAATATCTTTATTTAAAGTTGCTCTCATTTTAGACCTTGTCCTTTGTATCAATGATGTTGAAATTGTTACATCTTTAATGTCAATTCCGGCTGCCTGAAGTGCTGGAGTAATAATATGCATAGCTTTTCTTGAGGATACATTGACACGATCTAGTGCAGAACATAATGTAGGATTTTTTATTAACTTAATTTTCTTTAAACTGGCATCTTTGTTCTTTAATGACGTGGATTGGTGTATTGAGTTGTTTGGATGGTTTGCTCTTGATATTTGCTGAAGCTGATATCTTCATTATTTCCACTTGAAAGTGACTCTGAATCACTGCCTGAAACTTCTTTATCTGATATGACCTTCGCAGTTTCTCTTGAGTCATGCTCCTTTTTACGGCGCTTTTCTTCTTGTTCAATCCTTTTCATTTTTCTCTTCGCTTTTTCATCAAACATTTTATCTATACCAGCCATGTACATATTTCGTTCACCAGACTGGTCCTTGAGGAATTTTCTGTCAGCATCTATTTGTATCATGCTTTCAACATTTGCATGGGATATGTCAAAAAGGGTATTCAATTTTTCTTCAAATGTTTTTGTTTGGTACCTGTGTATTGCTTTTCCGGAACTTATTTTTCCCCAAGCGAACATATTCATCATATACTTTCTTAAGCTTTGCAACAATGTTGGGCTTTTGGGAGGTTGGTATATTGGCTTTTTCCCATAGCAGTAATTTTCATAGTTTCATCAGCAGTAATTAATGCTGCCTCTGCAATTGTTTTCTCCTCTTTTTTAATCTAGTAGAACAATCGAGAAATGGCTTGTCGAATAAGAGGAAGTTGATTTCCATCCAATTTATTATTCATGATTCCGATTAACCAAACTGTATTTTGTTTTCTTGTTTCAGACATTTTATATTTATATGTCTTATATTAATTCAAATTATTTTATTACTTCCTTCAATTGATTCTATTAACAAATTATATACAATATCAAGTTTCTGAAAAAAAAAATTTGACGTTAAAAATCAAGTACCAGTAAATGCTCCAAAAGAGAATTTACTATATAATATTTTTTTTATTTTTTTTTAGGTTATCACCACCGCTACACGGATATATATATATATATAATATTATATATATCTATATATATATTTATATTATATATATATATATATAAATTATATATATATATATATATATATAATATATTATATAATATATATATATATATATATATATATATATAATATTATAATATATATATATAATATATATATATATATATATATATATATATATATAATATATTATATATATATATATATATTATATAATAATTATATATATATATATATATATATATATATATATATATATTTATATATATTATATATATATATATAATACTATAATGTTAAGAAACTATTGACCAATGCATACCGTATACTATTACTCTAAGCAGAGGTGGGAGCTGCAAATTTAAACTTTAAAGCGCAAAAACGCAAAGGCGCAACGTGGAAAAACTTTAGTCAGCCAAGCGCAAAAGCGCACAATTTTTCAAAAAATTAGTCCGCATGCGCAAATTATTTAATTTGCATATCAAATTTTTTTTTAAAAGTCACAAAAAAAAGGAGGCAAAAAAAAAAAAATAATAAAAGAGCGCAAGTATTTAAAAGATGAATTATTTTTAAATTTTAATTGAAAGATGCAAATATAGCTTATATAACAAAAAATGAGAAAGATTTTATTAATGTTATTCAAATATCTGTGAATCTTCTCACTCGCTCTCGCTCTGGCATTCTGATAGGGTCATATTGCCCTTTCATAAAGATAATTTTTCAAAACTTGCTTGGATTTCATGGCTGCCTCTTTGTCTCTTAGAATCTCAGTAGCCTTGCTAAACAACTTTCTCACTCCCGCTGACTGGGTAATCGGTATTATAGCTTTAATAACAAGTCCACTCAGAACCTCCTGGTAATTCCACCACGGAAACAGGTTCGTGTAAGAGGGTAAAAAAAAACCCTGTGGGCAGACATTTACTCGGCAGACAGCTATCAAAGATTTGTCACAATTTCTCCTCCAGAGGGACTGCTGGTATATGGGCCTTCATTTTCTGAATATTTAGAAATGAATCAAGAATCATAATCCTTTTTTTAAGTTTTTCCTGTAATTTCATTAGTTTACTTGTGAATATATTATGTAATTGTTAAATTGTATTATATAATATATATATATTATATATATATATATATATATATAATATATATATATATATAATATAGTATATATATATTATATATATATATTATATATATATATATATATAATATATATATATTATATATTATATATATTATATAAACTTTTATCTTGGCTTTGTTTAAATATATTATATATATATATATATATATACATATATATATATATATATATATATAATATATATTTATATATATATATAATATATTATAAATATATATATAATACAAGAGATGTTTGAAGTTTGTTACGCAAATTATAAAATAACTAACCATAAAGTTGGGTCACTTTCAACTCTGTCCCATCACCGTTCAGTGCCTTAATGTTTACAAGTAAGATTCGCTCCAATATTACACTTTTTCCTCCAGTATCCTGGTCTTGGTAGCTTAGTACTTCCCCTCATTTAACCTACGAACCACTCCGAGTTTGAAGTAAGGATGCAGAGCCTTGCCACTAAGCCAAATAAAATCTCAAAAGACTGCTGAACCTTGGTCCAAAGCTCTTTTCTTTTCCTTTGTTTGCCTTTGGTTGCTTTAGCAAGTAGTTGACTAAGTTTTAGGCATAGTTAAATTTTTCCACCTGTCGTTGCATTTCCGCGATCTTGTCCTTGAGGAGGAATAGATTAGGCAATAGGACTCCCGCGTACGCATTCTTCTCTTCCTTCAACATATCAAGCCTAACAGCAATAGCGCATTATTTCGATGGACTGCCGCAATTACCCTCCTATCATTTTTTAAATGCTGCAAGACAAGGCTTTTGCTCCACACAAATGTTGTTGATTTGTGTCATGCGACCATCAAGGTTCTTAAACAGGTCTTTTATAGAATCGTATAGAGAGTTCCAGCGATTAACACTTGGTGTTAGTAGTATAGGGGGGCGTTCGACAGAAGGCGAATGTTCGTCATTCGTCTAATGACGAACATACATTCGCCGAATGCCGAATATTTTTTTAGTGCTTTTTTTTTTTTTTTTTTTTTTTTTTTTTTTTTTTTTTACTTACTCACATACGTTCATGGGTGTTTTTGACCCTTTAGGATTGTTTCCGTGGATCGACGCGTTTTTTTCGCAACCGCAGACCTGGACCGCAAGTCCGCAACCGGAACGCGCAACGCCTGAAAGCCTCGGATTCGCACCGCTCCGCCTGGAACGCCTGAAAGCTTTGGATTCGCACCGCACCGCTCGGATCGATTCACCTTTTTTCTATATCTCAGCTACGTTTATGGACCATTTTTTAGTTCGTAATAATAATTACGAATGTTGTTCATATGACGTCACAAGGATTCTCTTAGTAACAGTATGTTTGTCAAAGGTACACGAATATTATATTTTGATGATTATTATTATTATTACATGTTGAAATCAATTCAACTCATGTTTACACATGGCAGCCTTTAATGTATATCATACGGCCCGTAGAATCAAGATCAACTTAATAGACTAATTAACCATTCTTTACGTTTTATGCGAATTTGTTTTTTTTCCATATGTCCCTTACGACTCTATTGTCTTTTTTTCCCTATCATCATAACACCTTTTTTTTTTTTTTTTTTTTTACCTTATGGTTCATAGATGCATAGAAGCACCTTCTGCTTTACTGCTTTACTGCTTTAGGGTCTGCAAAACAAGAATTTTAGTTAAAACATATATACTTTATATGTCTTAAAGCAGTAAAACACAATATCGCATTTGCACAGCAACAGTATGAATTATGTTACTTGTCATTATTACATTTGCATTAATGCATAATGCATCGATGCATTGG